>VWYI01036689.1:1146-13137 GCA_013399455.1 Anthoscopus minutus | reverse complement strand
AGTCCCCACCCCTTCAGGTTGCTGCTCTGCCTCTAGCCCTGCCCTTAGCCCCCCTTCTCTTTCCCTAGCAGCTTTCATGGTAACCCTCCTCTTATTTCAGTTTTCATGTCCCTCCCCGTGGATCCCAGGCTCCCCACAATGTGAAAATCAAAAGCTACAATCCAAAATCCTTAAACACAAAACAAGAAGCTCTTCCTCTCGTTGCATTTATGACCTTTAGTAATAACAGCGAAAGTTTCCTCCTCCTGAATGAGTGCCTTTCTCCTTTTTTACTTTAAAAAAGAAATCTGCAAAGCACTAAAAGATTTTGGAAGGGTGAGTATTTTAAAGGCTTGCTTAGAGCTACATTTTTTTCTAATATCTTAGTGCCAATCATGATCTCAAGGATTTGATTGCATGCCTTGTCTCTCCATCAGAATACTTGCTGTGGGAGTGGGGCATAGAAGAGATCGCTGCAGAGAATTCTATCTGACCTTTTGCAGATTCCAAATCATTCCCATGATGCAATCGGAAATATTATTACTATGAACCACCTGTACGGTGAGGGGGAATGGGGCTGAAGCAAGACTACAAACCAATGTGCTATCTGTGCCGGCTTTAGATTTAATCCAGGGAGCTGCTGAGAGGGCATTCCATCACATTCCCTCCCGTGGGTTCCATGTCAGCTTTGCTACCGTCAGGCAGCAGCCCAACAATTCTTTTATAGATTTTATTAATACATTGAACGCACAGGTCGAAAGACACGTGGAGGACCCAGACTCACACCCAGTGTTTCTTCTGGAAATGGCAAAGGCCAATGCCAACAAGGCCTTCCAGCAAATCATCAGAGGGATGCCACTAGACCCTTCACCCTTGTTAACATAGATTATTGAGGTCTGCATCAAGAACATAGTAGCTGACTGGAATACAACACAGCTGTTGGGCAGGACTGTTGCAGCAACCACCACTGCTGCTGATGACACACCACCCTTTCGACGAAGACCACTAACCTGTTATCACTGTGGGCAGATTGGGCACATGGCCAAATCCTGTCCAGGATCCCACCTCACTCAGACAGAACCAAAAGAGAACCATGGGGGAGGGGCACCCACTAAAAAAAACTAGTGGGGCAGCGTGATCCTGCTTCGCGTGGAAAAATAAGTGCAGCAGTGTCCCAGGGGCAAGGGGGAGAGGGACAGATAAAAACTGAAGTACATAACACTACTGGACATGACACTCACACTGGACATGACACACACCCAGCTGATATTAACAATTGTAGTAATATGTGGCTGCCTCAACCACCACTTCTAATATCTGACAGAAAGTTTTTCAGGTCCTGAAGCTGGATGCTGGTAGATGTCAAACCACTGGGGGAAACTTCAATACCTCTAGAACCTGGTGGTAAATATATTGTCATGGCTGATACCAACCACACACCACCCGAGATTGAGATTGTTCCAGTGACACTTTTAGCAAATTCGAGCAGTCTTGTTCTCTTGGTGTGTTGTATCCACCCACCATTTTACCTAGCCAGAGACGAGGTCATCACCCAGGCTATCACTGTTCCAGCAAAGATCCCAGCAGATGATCCAGCACCAGTTTGACTACTGGGCAAAAGTGGCAGGTGAGGATAAGCCTATGATTCCCTGCCATATCTGACAAGGCCAGGATGGGATAGGGATGAAAGGCTTGTTAGACACAGGAGCAGATGTGATGATCATCCCCGAAAGGGCATGGCCAACACATTGGGAACTGCAAAATGTAGCAGGCAAAATACAGGGCATAGGGGGTGCCCGATCGGCATGAATATCCAAAAGCATCATACAATTTGAAGGGCCGGATGGGCAATTGGCTAATATATGCCTGTTTGCTGCAGATTACAGGGTTCCCTTATGGGGAAGGGACCTCATGTCACAATGGGGAGTAAGCATTGAAATCCCCAAAACCCCTCAGGATTTTTAAGAGCAGCCACTGTGGAGTGGCCAGAAACTGAACTGGACCACTAGTGAGCCAGTATGGGTAGCTCAGTGGCCGCCCAGCAATGAAAAATTGCAGGCACTCAATGAACTTGTGGATGAGCAGTTGGCTCGAGGTAACATTAAGCAACATTCAGCCCCTGGAACTCCCTGATTTTTGTTATTAGAAAGCTGGGAAAAAACAAGTGGCAGCTCCTCCATGTTCTCAGAAAAGTAAATAAAGTAATTGTCGACATGGGACCCCTTCAACCAGGATGCCCCCGCCAGCGATGCTTCCCCAAAATTAGAATCTGGCAGTTATTGATATAAAAGGTTCCTCTTCAGAATTCCTCTTGACCCTGCTGACAAATGAAAATGAAAGCCTATTGCATACTCAGTCTCAACCAAAAACCGGGAAGCTCCCATGAAGAGAATCCACTGGAAAGTGTTGCCACAAGGAATGAAAGCTTCTCCCACTGTCTGCCAATGGTACATCACCTTGTAACTGTCTCCTGTACATGCCAAGGTTGGGGAAGCCATCATCCTATGCTATATATGGATGATGTGCTTGTGTGTGCTCCCAGCAACAATATGCTCCAAAATGCACTTGACCAAGCGGTCAGTGTTTTGACAACTGCAGGTTTTGAACTGCAGGAGGAAAAGGTTCAAAGGGTGCCTCCTTGGAAGTATCTCGGGCTTCAGATTGCTGCGAGGACCAGTGTTCCTCAAACATGGGCTATTAACTGTAATCCCAAAACTTTAGTGGTTCTCCACTCCCTGTGTGGGTCTTTAAATTGGATCAGGCCTTAGCTGGGTATAACAACAGAAGACCTAGCACCCCTCTTTAATTTATTAGAAGGGGGAGAGGAGGTAAGTTCTCCCAGGACCCTGACTCCAGAGGTGAGGCTTGCCTTACAGAATGTGGAGAAAGCTCTGACAGAGAGAGTCTCACCGTTGTAAAACAGAGCTACCATTCAAATTTATCATTATGAGAAAATTGCCCCACCTACACGGTTTAATATTCCAACGGGACCAGGACCAGAGGGACCCTCTCTTGATCATAGAGTGGGTTTTCCTCAGTCACCATCAGTTCAAGAGTATAACAAGGCCACAAGAGCTGATGGCTCAGCTGGTCAGGAAAGCAAGAGTAAGGAACCTGGAACTTGTTGGGTGCAATTTTTCATGCATTCATCTGCCGATTAACCTCTCTAAGGATACAGCATCCCCTGGAAGGCTGACAGTAGATACGTTTGAACAACTGTTAAGAGAAAATGAGACCCTTCAAATTGCATTGGTTAACTATGTAGGACAGATTTCTGTCCAAGCTCCTGCCCATAAACTGTTTCATGAAAAGTTTAAATTGATTCCTAGAGAGAAAAGGAGCTAGAGACCACTAAAGGCTCTGACAGTTTTCACTGATGCTTCTGGAGCATCTCATAGGTCATTAATGAGGATCCTCAAACCCAGTGGTGGCAAAGAGATGTCGAATACATGGAGGGGTCTCCACAGATAGCTGAGTTGGCTGCTGTCCTTAGAGATTTTGAGAGGTTTTCTGGGCAATTCAATTTAGTTACTGACTCAGCTTATGTAGCAGGAATAGTAGCTAGAGCAGAAAATGCAATTCTGAAAGAGGTCTCAAACCAGACTCTCTTTGAGATGCTCTCAAAATGAATTTATGCTGTTTCCCACTGAGAGCATCCATTTTACATCATGCATGTGAGATCTCATACCAACCTGCCAGGACCAGTGGCTGTGGGAAATCAAAGAGCAGATTCCCTGGCTGCAACCCCTGTAGATCTAGAGCAGCTTCCTGACATTTTCCAGCAACCAAAAATGAGCCATCAGAATGTGCCAGGGCTGGTCCGCCAATTCCACCTGAACTGAGATCAGGCCAGGGCCATTGTGACAACCTGTCCCAACTGCCAATTAACTGCCATTCCATCATTAGGAGAGGGAGTTAACCCCAGGGAGCTGGGCAGTTGTGAATTGTGGAAGACTGATGTCACCCACATATCTGAATTTGGCAGGCTGAAATACGTGCATGTCTCTATTGATACTTTCTCTAAGGCAACCTATGCCTCCGCCCATGCAAGAGAGAAGGCTGAGCATGCAAAGAAACACCTGCTGCAGGCTTTCTCAGTGTTGGGGGTCCCTAAAGCAATTAAGACAGACAATGGCCCAGCCTATACTTCCAAGGGATTCAATGAATTCCTGCAGGTATGGGGAGTTGAACACAAAACAGGCATCCCTCACTCCCCCACGGGTGAGGCATGGTTGAGCAAGCACACCGGTCACTCAAACAGGTTCTAGAACATCAACAGGAAGGCACCAATAAACAAACACCCCAGGAGAAACTTTGAAAAGCTCTCTTCACTATTAACTTCTTAAACTGTTCTTTTGAGAACCTGAATCCCCCCGTTGTAAGACACCTCGCACTACATGGAGATCACAGATACAAAGAACATCCGCCCGTCCTCATCTGGGACCCACAAACATCCAAAATCGAAGTACCCTATAAACTGGTCACATGGGTACGCCTGCGTGTCTATGCCACTAGGCCTGTGGTGGATCCCACAAAAATGAGTGTCACTAAACACCCTAACAGGCCTCCTGACGTTAAAAAAAATGTTGTTGTAGCAGCTAAAAAAAGGGAAAGTCTGTTAGATGGGAAAGGACACCCAAATTCTCCCTTCACCCCTCTCTTTCTATCACTAATATGTTCATTGACGATTACAAAGTGTTTAATAACGTTTGTTAAAGTTTATATTCTTTTAGGAGGCAGCCATGTTCCCCAAGCCAGCCCTCATTGGAATATATCAAAAAATAATCAGAAGACTGGCTGGGGAACATCTTCTCAGGGTGGGAGTTGATTGGGTGGCTCTCTTCCATTGTAAAATTGATTGATTTGTTGTAATTGTTTTGCTTATTGCAATAACCTTTGCTATTTTAACAAAATTTTGCCTTTCCACTGCCACACACCTAACCTTTTCCCCTCCTGAAATAAATGCTACCCAGACCCCCAGGCTCCTGACTCTGAAAACTCCAATGCCAATAACCCTGATACTAAAGATTCTCATGACAGCCTCCCACATCAATGGTGGTATGAGTTATGCCCAAAACCAGAGTGTAACCCCAGTGCTTCGTCTTTTTGAAAAAATTAGGAGGAGATGTTGCAGCTAATGTTTGTGTTACCCCAGCCTTCAGTTTCGTAATCTGGGTTCTCTGATAATGGTTGCTTCCAAATCCCTTCCTACGTTCCAATGGTATCCACCCCTGCTGTAAACCCCTCCCCTTTCTCCTTCCCCCCACTCTCACTGGAACTGGCTCTGTAGACCACGCCCCTTTCTCCTCCCCTAAGGTAGCCCATTGGCTGGCTGTTTTTACCTGCCCGTTGGTTTTGGCCCATTTGTAAACCCCTGTAGGGGTGGTCTAGCCCTCTTTTGCTTCTGAATCTCTGGATTAAGGGACTATTGGGAGATCAGGTGGAGAGCATCCTTTGACTCTTTTACTTTTCTCTCTGATGCTGGTAAAGTTAATCCTACTGTAGAGCTGCAGCTCCGAACTTCAGCTCCTGGTGAATTCACCCTGGACTTGTTCCATACACCTTGGCGTATGGCGTTTTGAAAAAGCTAGCTAAAGACTCTGGCTAGCATCAGTACATATTATCAAGGAAGGATTCCAAAATTGAGAAGACCATCATTTTATTCTCTCATAGGCAGGACCTCAACTAAAAATGTTGGTGCTACAGCTGATCTACATATCTGCTTCTAATTTACCACATACTGCTTTCCCTTCATGATCCATGGTCTGAAAATGTTCGCCAGTAACAATACCTGTCTCATTTTTAAATACTGAAACAGCAGAGAAAAATACCCATAAATGCATGATGCCCTGAATTCCTGACTCTTAAGTATACATTCTCAAAGGGCTGTTTTAAGAAAATATTTACTTTTTGGTCGTTATGGTGATCATCTTTTCACAGCAGTTTACAAAAATAGAGATGACTAAAATAAAAATCCAAAGGAACCTAAGGCACTAAAAAGGAATATGGCATGCAGATTTGTCTGCTTCAGAATAAATCTGCATATAGTGTCCTGCAGCAGCACGTTTTACAAAGGGAATTAAAGCCATGAAATTAACATTTTAATGAAGTAGAGAGACCATTGACGTCAGGACTACTCACTGACTGTTGCTTCCAGGTGGCCTAATGAGATGAAAATGAAGTTTATATCTTCAGCTAGTCTAAGCCAGCCTTGTTTTGTGGCTGTGATTGAATTTAAATGAGAAGATACTGCTGTGTGCAAACATGTCTAGGCTGGTAAGTAGCCTTATCAAATCTAGGCATAATAAATGCTTGATTTTAAATAGTTTATGTTAAGAAAAGGGATTTCAGTGTTCCTTTCACAATTCAACACAAATGCAAAGCCCAAGTTGTATCATTAATTGTATAGCATGCCATAGCTTTTGTGCTGGTTGCTCTAGGAATTCCCATATAAAATTTTTACTACAAGATATGCTCATTTATCTATCCAGGCAGAAAACATTCTGCCCATGAAGGTGAAATAGGAAATTGTAAATCCAGCATAGCCTGTGGACAACCCACAGTGAGATGTTTTGGCACCAGAGCCATGTCAGGCATTAAGGCACACTGATGGAAATGTGAGACCATCATATATTGTGATACACAATAAATAAGGAACTGCAGCACATCATAAATTTCATGTTCTTAAATGCCACTGAGAGCACTGCATTTCATTTTCTGTCTTCACTACCCACAGTGAATAGATGTGTATGAATATTTTAAATTATTTTTAAATAGAGGAATGAATTGATATTGGTTTTGCTTCAAATACCATATTTCTTCCTAGAGAACAAGACAATCATTGTGCTGGGGACATACCCTCACAATTTCTGTGAAATCCTGTATATAGATGAATACTGTTTGACTTTTAACCCTTTGACACCATATCAAAAAGTAAATTAAAAAACCTAACCGAAAGCCAGTTCTTAAGACTACACATATTATTTAGGTCTAATTCTCACTTAATTCCTGGGCTGACACATCTGTGAAGTAGTCTTCAACAGTTCTAATTTCTCACTTCCAAAGATGTCCTGACATGCAATCTGCTACTGCTGTTATAATTGATCAGCAGTAGAGACTGGAGCAGAGCTAGAGAAACACAGAAAATAAATCAACTGCCCTTCCAACTCAGCTCTTCTCTGTAGTCTAGAGCTAAAGAAGAGCTATGAGGGGATTTATTTTAGATATTCTCCATTTTGTCCATTACAACATACATAATTTTAGGTTCATAGCAAGAATAAACGTAGCTCATCAACAGCTCCTTGCTCTTTCTAAAATATAAAAACCTCACAGGAAAGGCTCTTGTTTCTCTTTAAGATGAGACCTCTAATATTTACTACTTTTAGCAGACTATCTCCAAGACTTTTGTAGACATCAGCTTTCCAGATAAGATGCATCTTCAGATACAATATGTATATTTACATTCCTAATTATTTTTTTCCTTCTTTTTTTCTTCCTTTTTGTCCCTCTTCCCCCTGGGAAGAAGGACTTTTGCACATGGATTACATTTAAGGATTCTGTAACTAGGTTTAAAAAATGTCCCCACTGGTAATGTAAGAGTCACACCATGCCTAAGCTACCCTTAACCCTTACACAGCATGGCCAGACAATCTTACTGCCTCTGAAGGTGGAAATTTCTGGAAATTTCTTCCTGTTTGAGATCTTGAGATCTCCAAGAAAGCTGGTGAGAGCCTTTTTATAAGATCGTATAGTAACACAAAGAAGAATGTTTTAAAATGAAAGAGGGTAGGTTTAAGTTAGGTACTAGGAAGAAATTCTTTACTAGGAGAAGAGTGAGGCACTGGCACAGATTGCCCTGAGAAGTGGTGATCCCCATCCCTGGAAGTGTTCAAGGCCAGGATGGATGGAGCTCTGAGCAATCTGGTCTAGTGGAAGGTGTCCCTGGGACAAGATGGAGGGGGTTGGAACAAGATGATCTTTAAGGTCCTTTCTAAAGCAAACCATACTGTGACCTCACCAGGTATGAGGCATAGGGAGATTGTTTGGAAGGACTTCACAGAATATGCTTCATGCCCTGCAATAGGAAAGGGACTGCAGAGAGCAGGAGGTACAGCTGGCAGACGTGTATGGAGGATGCTTGTGCATCATCAGCACAATGAACCATGCTCTCACAGAAAAATAAACACATCTAAGATCAGGACTGCTCTCTGGCCCTTGGGAAAACCTCGAATATGGATCTTCTGATCTGCTACCTGCATTCCTTTAATTGTTGAGACAACTGTCCTAGACAGAGGGCTAGAGAAGAACATGCATGTTCAGTATGCTACCAAACCAGAAATGTAGCCTGTTCAGTCTGATAGCAAACATCTTTTCCTCCAAAAGGAGGTTTTACGCCACTTTTATTTTTGGGATGTGATAACCAATCCAGTAATATCCCATCTCTGAAAGGAACTATCATGCTGTCTCCTGCCCACACTGGATGCTCCCTTCGCTTCACCAGATCCTGCACTGAGTCCTTTCAGCATGTGGAGTCAGCAGAAGCCAGACCTGCCAAAGAGCTGTACTGGGGCTGCTGAGGAATCTGAACCTGTGACAAAAGACAGAAGTGGGACACAGGTCTTCCTACTGCTAGCCTGTGGAACCAGGGAAGTTCATCAGGCTGGATGCTATAGGAACAGTATGTTTTCTTAGAAATTCCTTCCTTCATCCACCAAAGAGGCTAAGTGCTGTTTCCCTCACCCATCCATCCAAGATGTGGGTCCAGGCTTGTCTTCTCACAGCAGAAGACCCAACCTGCAGCTGACATCTGTTGCGTTGGTAAGATGCAAAAACAAGATTACGCAGAACACAGAGTCCTCCTGCAATTCATATGAATTCTGGGCCAAGGGCTGGGACATTTTTTTCTTCATTATTCTCCCACTGCCTAGAGTAGCATTTTCCTCTATTAGCTGCTATTGCCTAGAACAGCATCTGGAACAAGTTAGGTAGCCAGAGGAGAGTAACAGACATGAGCTCAGTGTGTTCCCAAGACCTGATTTTCAGAGATACAACACACCTGCAGCTTTCAGCAAATTCATCACAGAGCTAAAGGACTCAAAGTTATCTGAAAAAATCAAGCCCATGCTGATTAAACCCTCTTGGGAAGTATGCCACTGTTGTACACACCAGCTAAATGCTCGGGAGACTTAGGAATATTTGCTCCAAGTATGGATTGGAGTATTTCAGCCTGGGAGGTGACAAAGACATGAATAACCTCAGCAAGATCCACATCCGAGAAGGATGTTCACAAATTCCTGGCTAACAACAGATGGAAAAACAAAGGCATGGAACCACAGCTGTTCCTTTTCTGAAATGGTGAAGGGCCCAAGAGGACCTCCAGGCTACAAACTCCAGCAGAACTGAGGGGCACACCCTTCCTCCTCCCTCCAGAGGTGTAGGCACTCACTCCATCCCTGCAGACAAACACACACGTCACTGCTGCTCATAACCCAAGCTCTTCACCACTGACAAAACACAAGAGAGACTGGATTACAGAACAGGTACCTGCCTCATTCGCCTTATCACAAACATCCCCAAACTAGGTGAGAAGAAAACAGCCAAGATAGACTCAAGTTGTCAAGAAACTGTGGGGTTTAGCACTGTTTAATCCCTCCTCCAGTAACCTTAAGCATTCATTTATCTAGAAGAGCAAAAGTTGCCGCATATTCCTGAAGTTAAAAATTTTCAGGGAGGAAGAAACTCATATTAAATATTACCTGCCACCAGTCAGTGCTCAGCTCAGACACCTTCACACCAATAAAAAGGTTCCTGTTGTCAGGAGATACTCAAAACAGCAATGCCTCAAGAGAAGAGTGGAATGAAGACTGGGCTATACCACTGCCTCCAGATGCACAATCCTGAACTCCTGGATATTGGAATTTTACTGATTCCATGTTAAAAGCAAAATAAAAGTCAAAACAGAAAAACAAGTGGAATAGTTTCTTAGATTATTTGTTTGTTTGTTTGTTTTCTTATCCTCCACCGGCAGAAAAAAAGGCAGAACTCAGGAAGTTTGGGGGTTGTTTCCTTTCTTTTCCAAACTGAGGGTCTGTGTTTCAATACAGCAATCTTCATAAGATGGTTCCTGCCTCCCATCAGTCACCCAACTCTCGATCTTAACTGATGGGGAACTGACAAGACACATATATTCCTTATTATACTGCAAGATGCTTAAAGCTCCCTCTATGACATATTGAGCTGATATTGTCTTAGTAAACAATGCATTTCTGCCTCAACATAAGAATTCCTACTGAAGGGTTAATACATACACTTGTAAACTGACAGATCAAACAGTGCTAAGGCTTGATGCAACGTAATTACTTCTGCTACAGAAAGCATTGTTGAAAATGAGTAACCATGTTAAAAAAAAAGAAGAAACACAACAAAAAAACCCCAGAAAATAACCCTTGCTTTGCCTAGTCCTTCAGTCTTGCTTTCTTGAGATTATACTGCTTTCCCAATCGCAAAGTGCTGGACCAAAAAATTAACTGCAGAGACAGAAATAGTATGCAAATCCTACCTAGGGTTGTTTATATGAAACCATGTGAGGCCTAAACACACCTATACAGTAATAAAACTCTGAGTAAACGTCTGCACAAAATGTGGTTCAGACAAGGAAAAAGAGATTTGTAATCAGACAGGCATGGAAAAGACAGGCCTGAACTAGACACAACCATTCTCCACCATGAATTTTGTTACAACTATGAAAAAGTAGTTATAAAATGATGGTTAATGCATTTTCTCAAAACCACATTGTAGTCTGTGCACCTAACACTTGGAATTAACAATGCTTTAGGAGAAAGGAGTATTTTTTCCAAACACAATGTGTAGAAGAAACACGCATGCTTCAACCTGCCTAATTTTATTTTCTGCCTTTATGAAATGCATCTAGAATTTCCATCCTCAATTACACCTAGGATTCTTTATTGCAAATGATGTGACTCACCCCTGTATAGGTAATCTGCCAAAAACTGCATGGCAAGCAGTTACATTATTGGCACCCCTGCACATACATTACCTCAGTCCCTGCTCTCCCACCCACCAAAAAGTTATTTCCAAAGTGTTAAAGTTCAAAGATGCTTCATGCTGCTTTTTGGGAATACTCCCACCATGTGCAAAATGACCAAAGTTCTGCATGAAAACAATTTTCTTCCAGGGAGGATCCATATCTTTTTGTCTGTTTATCATGTGTTCTCTGTGCTTGGCAGATATGAATCAAACCTTTGGGTCCTGGTTGGAACCTGCAGATGATTATTAAAATGCAATTTATTACAACAACTTTCAGCTTTATGGATGAATTTCAAAACAATCCTGTGGGTTCCAGGGACGCTTTTATTAGGACAGAACACATAATTTATCTTTAAAATTACCCAGACTGGTTGCTCAAAAGCTTGGTTCAGGTTTTTAAATGGTTTTTATAATGTTTCATTGCCTGTTTCTGAAAATTAGCTTCTAAGTGTAGTAGATTCACTTTCTCCTGTTGCTCAACTGAAGTACATGACAGTTTAAGGATGCCTCACTCAAATAGAACCTGAGTTTGTACTTTTCCATTTCTCAAGTGGAAACAAGATCACACTAAATGCTATGTTCACTTCTTTCTTCATGCACAGAATTGCAATTAAATGTTAACCTCATACATTCAGAGAGAAGATCAACCAAGGTTTCAGAAAAGATATTTTTATATTCCACTCCGAAATAGAAAGGAGAGGGGCTATTTGGAAAAAATAATGCAGCCATTCTGAATTGAGGATGATTTAATTACATTAGTTGAGGTAAAAATCTGCATTCCTTAACCACATTATAGGACTGGATATCCAGTGTGTGAAAAAGACCCCAACTCAGGTACTACACAAAAAGATGGACAACTTTGGTTTTGAGAGAAGTGCAAAGATAATTGTAACCTACTTTAGCATTCTGTAAAATTATTTTCATATACCAAGCCCTACTAAGTTAGCCTAAAAAGGAATGCAACTG
>VWYI01036688.1:21695-48111 GCA_013399455.1 Anthoscopus minutus | reverse complement strand
TGAGGAAGTAAAATGACTCTTCCTCATTCCAACCTTTCACCTTTTCAATGCACGCGTGACAAACAAATCTTTGGAAAACTTCTGCTTTCTCATGCCTCAATAGACAGGATGTCTGCAGTTATCTTGTGTCCTTGGGATATTTTCCACATTTTGTTTTTCATTTACAAGCACAGCTTACATAGAAACTAAATTGACAAGCGAGTTATTGGGTCCAAAATAGCTTATCTAAAATCACCTTCTGTTAACTGTTTACTTACTTCAGCAACTATAGTCTTTAATTTTCAAAAACAAATCCTTAGTTTTTCAAAACTGATGTCTCAAGTACACAATAATCCATCTAACTGAAATTTAAACAGGAATAATTGACTTTTACAAAAACCACAAGAATTTTAGTTTCATAAAAATGACTGAAGCTTCAGACACTCTTGCATGTGAGAAGCTTTCATCAGACCAAAGATTGTTTGACCTTCCACAGTCAGTATGACATGAAACATGCTGAGCCTGCAGACACTCAACAATTTTATTGAAGGAGGAGGCAAGACAGGGCTCAGAAACATTTTCATGTCTGGTACCCCAGCCACACTTACTTAAAGCAGTAGTTTTGGTAAGGTATGCTATCCTTCCATGTCAGGCCCTTTCCAGAAAGCATCTTAATAGGAAGGGGTAACAGAGGGGAAATTAAAACTACCTTCCATTAATGTTGTGATATATGGATGTGATTCATGCTGGTTAAATTGTAATTGTATCAGTATTTTGGGAAAAATAATTGAAAAGGTATATGTGATTAGTGTTATGAAGCAGATGGGTTTCTTTGTAAATGATGTATGTGAGAAAAAGGTACGGGAATTGGACTCGGTCTTAGGATGGACGAAGTCAGGAAGCTTCCCAAACCAAAGTCAGCATCAAGATGGAATTGGGACATCTCCCAGAGCAAGACAGATCTTGAGAAAGTTGGGACAACTCCAGATGGAGAGTATAAAATACTGGTCTTATCTATGTAATAATTAAGGTTTAATTGGAACATAGTAGTTATTTAATAGCACCAAGCTTACTGCACATGTGCCACGTGCCAGGTGGTCCAGAGGGCAGCTGAAAAAACCTCGGCCTTCATCCAAAAGACCCCCCAAAAATACAGAAGACCCCTTAGCAACAGCTAGAGCATCACTGTATAGTTTAGTGATGTAGATATTAGGAATTGAAACTAGGAGGAGATTTATAAAACAATATTGATGAATATGTATTAGCATACAGTATATAAGTGTCTGAAATTCTTTGTTTGTCGTACATGAGGTAGGGGAGAATCCCACCCACGTACCCTGGTCGGTTACCCCGGTTGGTTTTGCTTATGCTTTCTTCAAACCATCATCAAATTATTTACTCCATTATATTGGATTGTAACCTTTTATACAAAATAATTTTGTATCTATTTTATACTGGACTTGTAATCTTTTTACTTAAAATTATTACTCAATTAATAATTTACTTCAAATTTTCAGTTCGTGATTTATTATGGACTCATTTTATAACAATGTGAAGCACTAGGCTATAAGTTCCTGTTTTGGAAAAGTACCATAAATTATTCTGGGAAGTCTCTGCTACTTACCTATCTTCAAAACCTATATACTTGGGAATGTTTTTCTCAGGAAAACTGAACTGGAATGGGAAGGTGAGTTCTCATGAGGACCACCTCCTAAAGTTTATTTAGAGTCCCTCTTTTCCTAAGTATGAATGCAAAAGCATGGTAGAAAAAGACTCCTCTCAACAAGCCAGTAAACTAGGTACTTATTTTCTGGAAGATGACTGCAATGTATATGATTCACCTCTTCAATGACAAAGATCATTGGCTTCCCAGCCTGTATCAGCAACAGTGTGGCCCACACGACCAGGGCAGTGACTGTCCCCCTGTGCCGGGCACTGGTGAGGCTGCCCCTCAAATCTTGTGTTCATATTTGGCCTCCTCACTGCAAGGGCAGTGAGGTGCTGGACATGCGCTTCCAGAGAAGGGCAGTGTAGCTGGGGAAGGTTCTGGAGCACAGGTCCTGGGAGGAGCAGCTGAGGGAGCTGTTCTGTTTAGCCTGGAGCAGGCTCAGGGGAGCTTTTTTTGTTCCCTACAAAGGCCCGAAAGGAGGGTACAGCCAGGTGAGGGGCGGCCGGGACAGGAGGACAGATCACCAAACTTGGTAGGGGATGCTGTACATCTTTCTTCAGAAATGGTGATTAGACGTGGCAATGGCCTGCCCAACGATGGAGTCTCCACCTAAGGGCCTTTAAAGAAAGACCGGACGTAACACTTAGCACCATGGTCTATTTGACACGTCAGTGCTCGCCCAGGCACGCTTTCAGAGGCCACTCGAAGCCACACCCTCCCCACCTCGGCGCCGGGCCCTGTTCCGCCCGCCAGGCCGGCCAGGGGCGGAGGGCGGGCCCGGTTGCCGGAAGACTCGCGCGATCGGGCGCGCCGAGGGAGCAGCGCCGCTTCCGTCGCGCCGCAATGGCGAGCACTGGGCGGCGGGCGGGCCGGCGGTAGCGGGTGGTGAGTGCCCTTTTCTCGGCGGCCGGCGGCAGGGTGAGGCCTTTCCCGGCTGCGGGCGGTGTCCACCGGGGTCCTGTCCCCCTCGCCCGCCCATTTGCCTCCATCTCACTTCCCTAGATCTCTCGCTTTCTCCCTGCGTGGCCCTGCCGCGGGTTGTGTCCGGCTGAGGCGACTTCTCTGGGTTGTGCTGCGCCACAGTTCCTCTGCCGGAGCCGGGGGTCGACGGGAGGGGGCTGGGGACCCTCGTTAGCCTCGGAGGAGATGTGGAGGAGCGAGCCGGGAGCTGCGGCGTGGGGTCAAGGGAGCCCTGGCCCACGTAGTATGTTTCCTGCGCCGGTATCGTAACACCTGCGCCGGGTCCCGCTGGCAACTTGGCCGGCGCTGCCTGATGCTGCTGGCCCCGCAGGCAGCCGTGTCCTGGCCATGTGCGACGCTGCTGAGGCCCCGGGCAGCCCCCTGCCTACGCCAGGCTCGCACCTCCAGTCGTTGTTGGAAGTCGGAGCCAATTTAAACTTTGACTTTTCTGTGCAGGGAGGTGTCGTCATCCAGCCTGGCGGCAGGGTGTGGGCGTTGATTCTGGGGATAGCTAAAAGAGGCTGGGTTTAGGTCGCTCTGAAATTCGGGTTTGACAGCGTTTCTTGCCTAAAATAGGAAGCAAGTGCACTTTGTGCATTTGAAACTTTTCTTTCTGCTCTTAGTTGGAGCAGCTGCATTTCTAGAGTTGTATGTAACTGGCTAAGAATTCTGGTCTTTAGGACAAGAATCCTATTTTGTGTGGGACCAAAAAACTACCTTCATCTTAAGAGGAGCACAAACACTAAAAGCCTCAGGCCTGTAAAATACAGACACTCAGATGCTTAAGAGTGACTTTGTAGCCTGTGGAACTTAAAAAAAAAGAAAAAGGTAAAATATCAGATACCCTACTCCCATATTAATGGCAACAGAAGGACATTTTGTGGTGTTTAGGTGCTTGAAAATGCTCTTTATGTCTGTTTATAGCTTTATCTACATCCTTCAGCACCTACACGTGTTTTGAAAGAGAAAATATTTTTTGTTTGGTTGTATGTATCTGTATTTAAATCATAAAATATTCAGTGTTGATGAGACCTTTGCCACTTAACATGTTTTACACAGTCTCTGTCTGTAGTTCCCCTTTCACAGTCGACATGGCTTATTGGCAACATTGGAGTTAAAGGTCTGCGGAAGTGTTTTGCAGTAAGAACCTGGAGGTAACCAAGGAAAGGGGTTGGGTATGCCAGAAATTTAGTGGTCCATATATTCTAGATAATGATAAAATAATATGAAATAGGAGTGCTTAATACTGAGTAATATGAAACCTCACAGTGGTGGTCTGGTTAAAATATGCGGAGTGCACATTGTTTCGAAGTTGTTATATCATACTTGGCTGAGAGCTAGATTGCAGCTTAACTTTTGCATCTCTGTGTCCTCTGATGATCATGAATTTCATTCTTAACAAGGTGAACAAAGTGTCTACTGTGGCAAAGAGGAATATTCTGATATGTAGAATGGCCTTTGGGCCATCCTTGTTTATGCCTCCTTCAACCATTCTTTCAAAGCTTTCCTATACTGAGCTGGGAGTGATGTAGACTCTTAAAATTTTCTCTCTTTCCTAAAGGCATCTAGACCTTGTGCCTGGAAAAGCCATAGGCTGTCTCTGCATTTTATGAACCACCCACAGGTGTTAAGCCATACTAAGAGAAGAGACTTTTGGACTGCCTTTTCTTGCCTTGGTTCAAGCCAGGGGTTTGATTGTTGATATTTCCACAGCCATTAATACCCAGTGTTCATTCCTTGATTAATTTTAAAATACAGCTTTTAACCTTCTGATTTCTAGGTGGGAATCACTAAATTGAACAGCAATAACCATGGGAGATGCTGCAAAACCTTGCTTTGCCAAACAAAATAAGGAACAGGAAATTTTGCATCAAGAAGAATTAAAGGACAGTCCCTTACGGAAAGTCTACCAAGTCATGGATGAATATGGAAGTGGCTATAGCAATAAAATAGATATCAGCCTGCAAAAGAAAAAGGGAACTCCAGGTCATTACGGAAGCAGTCCCAGGCGAGGGTCACAAAGTGTTTTGAGTAGCCCAAATTCACTTAAAAACACAACTTACAGTCAAGGGTCAAAGTTAAATGATATCCAGAGAGACCAAATGAAGAAGTGGGTATCTGATGACCACCGTGGTACTTCTGACACCTGGAGAGAGTACCGTTCTGCTGCCTGGATTCCTGGGCATGGCAGGACAAGAAAGGACTCTTCTCATGAGGTGGAAAGTTCTGGAAACAGAAACGTAAGACGACAACTTCAGGAAGATTTAATGAGCAAAGATGTGCCAGACATGCAGAAAGGAAGTTCTGGTAATCACGTGTTTCTTTGTTTTTACGTAGCTATCCAGTAAAGTAGCGTTGTACATGTGTTATTGAAAAGTAAAATTTCAGGATTCACTGTTAAAGTGAAAAAGTGATTTTGTTCTCTCATGTATTGCAAACCATTGACTGCACTGTATTTCTAGCACTTCAGACAAATTATTACAGCAAATAATATAGAACTCGTTTTATAGACTGTTGTTTTTGTAGTTTTAGCCTGTAAGTGGTAGGAGTAAGTAGATTGCATCATCTGTGTAGTGTCACTGTTTGTTGTTTTCCATATACAATTTGATGGAATCTGTCAAGGCTTTTGATCTTTTGATTAAGCTGATAACAGGGTAAGATATTTGGAGCTACCAGTGAGGGCTTTAATGGTGTGTCTTAATGAAGATTGAAAGCAACACCATGTCAAGTATTGTGAGAACTCAGTACTACAATAACACAAGTCTAGTTCTTCATAAATATTTAACTTGCCTGTGGGCGATTGGTACTAATAATCAGTGTACAGACCCAAAGCATTGAAGTGTCAGGAAGGACAGCCTAAGGGAGGGTGTGGTGATCAGTACCATAATATTTGCATTGAATGCAAGTAAAGCAGACAAATGAAGCTTCAAAGAATTTAGAAAATATAACTTGTGTGTGGTGCTGCTAGCATGGAATGTCGGTTGACAAGAAATTTGTCTTATTTTATTTAAGAGGAGGAGGCAAAGACAGTAGTGATCAGACCCTCTGCTGAGAAGAGCTATTACTGGTTGATACCAGGAAGTCCCAGAATTAAATGTCCTTTCCCTTGATACTAGCTGTCACTAAAAAGATAAACTGTGAACAGGTGCCCAGTGTCTCTCATTGTTAGAAGCTGCACACAGCTCAGCCTCACATGAGGAGAGAGCACAGTGTTTTCACAAGTTTTTTCTTCAATTTATTGGATGTAATGAACCTTTTTCTGTGAAACTTCAGAAACTCACTGAAATAGATTTTTGGAACCACTGGAAATCATACTTAAGAACTTAAGAGAAGTGAGCTACTGATTACGGGAAAGGGCAAGTGTCTCTTAAAAGAGGAATTAAAATAATTGGTGTGCAGCTTAAATCTTGGGAGTCAGTTTTGGAACAAATAATATACTGTAAGCATTTGAAATGTAACAAAAATAAGAAATAGTAAGTAAGCATTTGTTAAGGAAAAGGTACACCAAGCCCTAATTTATTTTTTTTTAAATAATCATTAGTCCGCTGTGGACCTGGGAAAGGCAGTTGGTAGATACGGCTTGTACCAGTACTGTACTGCTTTAGATAATCTTATGTGACAGTTCTATAAGTAAACTAGTGGAAGATTGTCTGAATTAAATTAATGTAAGAGACTTGCAGGGCTAATTAGGTAACGATACTCAGAAACTAGTAAAGATTCTGTGTGTTAAAGAAAGTAGTGAGCGAAAGTCTAGTGAGTAAGGATTCTATTCCATTCAATGTTTCTTTTACTACTCAAATGATGAATGAAGACAGCAGACCTATTGTGTGCTCTGAAAATTGAATATGCTGTGGAGCTGGTAGGAATGGAATGCAGAAAAGCAGGAAGGTCAATTAAAATTAACTTTGCACAATTGGAGAAATGACCTACATATAGGATGAAATACAAAGGATGTGTAAATGCCATTGTTTAAGTAGGAATATCAACTGTGCAAATAAAGGAGGAAAAGTTACTATAAAGTATTTTTTCACAGGAGGATCTGAAATGACAGTGAATCTGATAATAGTGAGTACTCATTATCATGGGATTCTGAGGCATGAAAAAAACTCACAGTCTGAAGTGCCCCTTTTTCTGAGTGTTCTGTAAACTCAGCAGCACTACTCCATCCAGTTTTGGCATCCCACTTGTATGAATAAAATGGAAGATATGGAAAGAAAAGCAAGAAGGTTGTCAAGACATGTAGGAAACAGAAGCTGTTCAAGCTGTGAACAATGACCAGCTTTTCTGCAAAATGAAAAGGATAGGGAGGCATAGTAACAATCTTCCTCTTTTTCGGAAGGCTGTAAAAAACTATATTGTTTCTTTCCAGTAGATGGAATTCAAAGCAATGGGCCTAAAACTGAGCAAGGAAGGTTCAGATGAGGAATAAAGGCAAGTTTCTAAAGGTAAAGCTAGGGAGGTTCTGCAGGGCTTGTCTGGGCAGCTCAAGGAAAAGGTACTTGAAGGCTTTTAAAAACAGGTCAGCTGAGCATTGCTCATGTTTGACAGAGTTTGTTTCATTCTGCTGTGAAGCACAGGCATGGCATAGCTCACCTCTTGTCCCTTCAGAAGTTCTGTGTCAAGTAGCAAAATTAGTAAAAATGTTTCTTCTAGCATTTACTTGAATATTTTGTGTACCTTCATGTCTTTTTTTTATTGTAGCTCATAAGGAAATTTACCAAATCTCTGAGACACTCTTGTTTAGTACTTTATTTAATCATTAACCTGTAATCAGATTGCTACTACTGTACCTACCAAATATTAGAAGTATTTATTTCTCATTGGCCACAGAAATAATTGATAAGTAGGTAGTTGTCGCAGGCTTTTCTGTGAAAATATTAACACACCTCCAAGTTCTAGCTACACTGATTAGTTAAAAATGTAGTCAAACAGATGTGGCACATCTTTGGAATTTGAGCAGAAATGTCAGTGCAAATATGGAAATGTAGGGAAGGTTCAGAATCTCAGACTTTCTGCTCCCTGGGGATTCCTTTGGAGTACTGCTCCTACAACCTATTAGGCCTAAATTCTCTTTATTGCAGCTAAAACTTCTGCTGCTGCTGAAAGTAAGAAATTATATTACCGTTCTTGTCCTGGTACTGTTTACACCACTAAGATGTGCATACTGCTTAGTGAACTGAGTCAAGCAACTGGTCACAAATACACAATTCTGTTGTTTCCCTTTTGGCAAGTACTAGAAACAAAAATTGTGGTCATAGGAAAGAAATTTTGTAAATGTATTTGGAAAAGTGGTTTATCTGGGGGGTTTTTGGCATTTTTTAATTATTACAAATTAAAGCACACTACAATAAAAGTTTGGGAGTACAAGGAAGTTATATAAACTTTCTTAGAAGAAGGGAACTTCAGAAATTCCAGGCATTGGGACATCCTGTATAGCTGTGCAAGCGAAGGGCAAGGTGTGAAAACCTGACGTGTATATGTATTCGTGTGATGATTTTTACAGGTATTGAATTTGGGCCAATGGCAGCTTCTGCTTCAAAATTATGATAAAATTTGCTTAAAAGTAGGAGTGGTATTTATGTAATTTGTTCCAGAGCTTTTGCTGTAAACACAACAAGCTTTTTAATCATTATTATTATGACAGTTTTACAGCTTTATTAAGCAATGTTCACATGCTTACCAAGTCCATTCTTTAGTCTCTGTAGCCAGCAGTGGTGCTTACTTTTTTTCACTTATTTATTTAATATTGTGAAGGTAGTACTGATCCATATACTGGTTTAACTGAAAGGCAAATGATGTAATCACTGGTAATAATCCCTTGTTAAAAAATTGTCATATGTGAGCTAAACCTTGACAGTGCCATGTCAAAGTGCTTCTAGGTCTTATAAATCATTCATATTGCCTACACTTTTTAATTCTGTCATACTTGTAGTTAGCTTATTTGTCTACGAAAGCCTAGGGGAGCATTCTGAATTCTGTCATTTTCAGTATAATGACATACAGTTATATCTGTTGCATTTAGGTCTATTTTTTGGCCGGTTTTAACAAAGGTATCTAAAATAAGGTCATTTTCTTCAGTAAGACAAATTAATTGATTTATTTATAGTTTGGGACAAAGGCACTGTAGGTTGTGATATTAATATACACTTATTATTATCAGACTTGAGCAGAACAAATTGTGAAACCATAGGCAAATTGTGCCTTCTTTGAATCTCATATAAGTAAAATGTTAATTAACAAAAATTTTTTTTAAATGCTGTGTGGCACAGCAGTTTTTTTATGCCTTTCCTCTCATAACTCTTTATAAGAAATGAAGAAGATTAGAAAACCAAAAAGACCGAGAAGAACTAGAAAAGATGAGTGTGATCATGATGAAGTGGAAGGTCCAGTCATAGATGAATCTCTGCTGTCAGCAAAAGAACTTCTGGGGTTGCACCAAGCTGAAGAACGATTGAAGCGAGACTACATTTATAGACTGAAGAAGGTGCCGCTGTTTTTACTTGTATAAATAGACCTCTCCTATTTTTTGTGCATGTGAATACATTGTAGAAGGTACTTTGAGCAATATCTCTGATTGTAGCTAGAAAGTTTAGTTACAGAATTTAAGTAATGATATTGCTGTTAATGAATTGTAAAAACAAGGGGGTTTATCTTTTGGGGTCTTTTGCTACAATGATGATAACAATTTAAGCTCAAAAAATTACTTCTCCTTTTGTTCGTGGAATGACATCAGATCTTAATTAAAATGCTGGAGTCTTTGTTTGTTCCATTAATACAGTCTTCCATGGGCATTGGATATTTTCTTCTGTAAAAGATAAGGTGTTGGATGTGATAGACCTCTGATACCATTCTTCTGACATTTTATCAGATGTGCAAACTTGTTGATGACAAATGCAAAGTGAAGGAAGCTAAAGTGAGTGGGTGTAGATTTCAGAGTTAGTCCATTTAACTTAGCAAGGGTATTGAATGAAAATTATACCTTTATATATTTTAATATTTTTTTTTACTGTCTTTATTTCAGCAACCTCGAAGCTACCCATCAGCAAAATACACCTGCAAATTGTGTGATGTTTTGATTGAGTCAGTGGCTTTTGCTCATAAGCACATTAAAGAAAAAAGGCACAAGAAAAGCTTAAAGGTGAGTTAAGCACAGGAAAAAGTATAAACTGTAATTTAATGAAATCTTCCTTACCCCACTAATGGTCATGAAGCTGCACTGCTTTTTAAAGCATTCCATATTTAGTTTTTACTATGTTTCAATCTTTTAAAAAACTGTTACATAGTGATACTGATGAAAACAGTAAGCTTTTGAACTGGACTTTGTAATGAGGAGTAGGAATAAGCAAATACAGTTGGTATGGCAGAATTAGAAATGATAACCTATATGTCAGAATGAATATTTCAGTTTAGAAATGCTGTAAAAATTAAGTACTTGTGGAGTATTATAGACTTGCTTGTATGTGGAGGGAATAGGTTGGTTTTGAGCATAAGCATCAAAATAATTTCCAGCATAACATAAATTTTACCTGGTTTTTTTTACCTGTTTTAAAGATCTTCTACTTTCTCTGCTTGAAGTGCACAAAAATATGTGTTATGCAGATTTTCTGATTCTTCCTCTGTAGCTCCTACCTTTTCACACTTCATAGGTGATGAAAGAATTGGTGATTTTTTTTAACATGCCAAATATATGTTAAAATTTTTTTTTTTACTTTGAATGTTACTGAAGCTTCCTGGGACATAACACTTTATTGCTTCCAATTACCTACATTATCTGGAAAGTTTGTGGTGTTGATATTTCTTGGGATGGGTCCTTGGCATTCATTTTATCATGTTGAGCAATGCGAGAAACTCATTAAAACTTCGATCTTGTTATCTTGAAAGGAAAAGCAAGAAGAACAACTGCTGGCTGATCTTCCTCCTCCAACACCTTCCCAGATACAAGCTATTGGTGTTGCTATTGAAAGTGTCGTGCATGAGTTTGGCTTAAATAATGAGGATCTAGAAGAAAGGCTTAACATTAAAACAATGATGGAAAACTTGCTGCGTCAAAAATTGCCAGGTATTATTTTGCCATTTAAATCTATTTAAATTGCCATTTAAGTAGATATGCCAACTTACTAAGAACAGAAAGACAACAAAAACTGAAAAAACAAAAAAAGAAATTAACCAAAAAAAATCCCCAACAGCTTATGAAATAAAAACTGAATTAAAAGCCTTGGCTCTCTGAATTCTAAAACAGTATGTTTAGTTACTAACCTGTTGAACAACTTGATGTAGCAATATAAGCCTTTTTCAGAATTAAATTGCAATGGTGTTCATGACCCAAACAGGTCTGTAGTAAATAGTGGAGATGAAAAGGTTGTGGGATGGATTTGACCTTCATTATAAGCCCTTACCAACATGGAAGGCTGTTGAATTTCTGGGCTGTTGAAGACCCTTCTTTTCCTGTGTTTATCAAAACCAGGTCTATTGTTAGAATTCATTAACAATGCTGTAAGTAGCTACAGACTTAGCGTTAGGCATAGGATAAATGAAGTATAATTCTTCTCATTGCAGAGTGTTCATTAAGATTGTATGGCTCCTCCTACAGCAGATTTGGTTTCAAAACTTCAGACATAAACATAGATACCCAGTTTCCTGCCGATGTAAGTAAGGCCATTTTATTAAGTATATGTTAGTGGTTTTGAATGTTTGCATCTTCATGTAGGTTGCATTTTAAATATATTTTATAGTGTGGGAGTAACACTTTTCTAAAAGCCTATTGGGTAAAACAGAGCTGGTCTGGTCTTAAAATAGCGTTCTTTTCTTCACAGAACTGTAGTCACCAGGCAATGTAATACACCTTTTGTGTGTTATTGAAACTTCTGAAAACACTTTAAAACATCTGTACTCTAGCAGTCCTGTCAGACAGATGATTATTGATATTATCTAACAACTGGAATAAATTACACTTCTGTGATCTTGTTTCAGTACTGATCCTGGTTTTGTTTTGATATATTCACGTGCACATTTTGACTACTAGGTTATATTTGAGACCTGAAACTATATTATATCATATTAAACCATTATTTATACATAGAGTAATTTAAAGTCTTTATTTGTCATGTTTTGATACATCTTTGTGCTTGAACATTAAAAAGGAATTAAGGACTTGATTCCATATTTAAACTTAATCCTGCTGTAGTTGATTTGGCAGCACTATTGTTAGAATTTAACATTTCCTTTAGGAAACAAAGAATGATCCAAGTTCATAAAGTACGTATAATTTAAAAAGCTACGATTCCAGTCTTCACCATGGTGTAAGTCCACTGTGTCAGAATGCATATTTAAGCACACTGAAACAGTAATTCTGGTGGTGGGGGTTTTCTTATCATAACCATGTCTTTGGTAGAGGTAAAAATAACTTAAGTAATCATCACTCCAGGATTATTTTCTTCAAAGCAGAGCTTCTGTTCCTTTTGGTACAACTTAATAATAGTGAAGTACACGTAGAGGTGGTTTTAAATTTGAATTGTAGAAAATCACCTTCTTGACAGGTGGGTGATACAAAACTCGCTTTATTCCTTCTATTGACAGATGAATCAACCAGACGTTCTCTTACTTGTGCAAGAAAGTCTCCAGAACAGTGGTAAGAAAAAATTGCTGCCTTCTCAATTTCATTAAACTACTAGTATTTTTGAATTTTGCCTCTTCTGAACAGGTACACCACGTGCTATTCCTTTTTTTAGAAAGATATGAGACTGAATAATACTGCAGAAAGTAATACATTAGCAGAGCTACTTTTGGTTTGGCAGTCAGTGTTACAAGGGCTGAAGTTCTCTTATTTTTGATGATATTCCTAGTCTGAGGCTTTCTTCTACTTTATAAGTGAGGATGTCATTACGCATGAGGTAGACTCTGCTGCTGTCCCTAGCCTGCTCTGTTAGCCATTAGCCACAGAAAGCAGTGTAAGTTCTTTAATATGTAACAGAAACCCAGTGATTGAATTTTACATTGTGGTCTTGTTTTCCTGTAATTAGCTGTGCGTGTCTTGTCAGTGCAGGAGATGGCTATGTACAGATGACTGCATACAGACACTTGGGGTTTTTTTCAGGTAGTGAATGTAGCTCTGCGCATTAATAGAGAGAAGTAAAGTTTTAGATCCTTTAAAAAAATGCACATCCTCAAACCAATTCAAGCATATGCAGGCAAGGAAAAAAACTAGAATATTGGGCAGGGAGCATGAAAACTCTATTCTTTTTAAATGCAAATTGCATGAACTAGCTTCACTGCTTTCTTGCTGTGCTTTATGCCCACAGTTTGGGAACCAGACTATATGATTCAAAACATATTTACTGACCTAGATTTTCTCAGTGATACCCCCATCATTGTTGTATGTGCATTTTAATGTCTGGACCATTATGGTCTTTGAGAATGGGGTTATTTTTAAGTTACATTAGAGGAAGAAGACCCAGATCTCATAAGAAGTTAGGTTTGCTATTGTATCACAAAAGTGAGTAATATTTGCGTTAACGTGTGCAAAGTTTTCTCTGTGAGTGAGAAGATACAGGGATAGAGCATTAGGTGTTTGAGGTACTCCAGTGGCAAAAGCAAGATAATTTTTAGTGAAATTACATGTCCAGTTGGCTAAGTAACATCATAAAAATATTGTCATTTCAGAGTTTTTAAGTATCCAAAATTGTTTGATAGTTTTCTCCCCTCCTAGCCAAGTGAAACTGTGAGGTATCAAAAAATAAGTCCAGTTTGGATCAATCAACACCACTAGGAGAAAGGGCTAGGGTCACTGACAGCTGAATCATACTTGGAAAATTATATAAAGAATAAGAAAAAAAAAATCATAGCAAAGGACATTACATTATGTAGGCAAGCCTGTTGTATATATATAAAACACTGTCAGATGACCAGGGAAAAAAAATTCTTTCTGTATGGTAGTGATGTAACACTGGGGTTTTTTTTGTTGTTTTTCACACTGATATTACCTACAACCATAGGTACACCTACCTACAGCCATAGGTTTTGTAGATCTCTCTACATGCCTGAATTACTGAAGCCAGCTCTTAACCAAAACCTTAATTATACATACTGTGTATATATGAATTTTGAAAAGTTCTTATTTTTCTCTGTATTTCCCTAATATGCTTATTGTATAGACCGTATTCTTCCCATTATATGTGAAAATCACATGTATTTTATTTTTCTCAATATTAGTCATTGTATTAGAAGATGAAATTCCGCTTGTACTCCTCTAGTTGCATCTAGCTCAACGTATTTTTGTCAACACCATGCTTAATGTGGCTTCTCCTTTTTCTTTTTCCTACTTAGAATCTTTTATGGAAGTTGATGCAGATTTCCATGCTAGAATACCAGTGGTGGTGTGCAGAGAAAAGCAAAGGTCTCGGTTGTCACTTTGTGTGTTCTAATAGTATATAGCAATATAAATTATATTTCCACCTGATAAATGACGTTTCTGTACTAAATTATCACAGTTCCATGGATCTTGAAACACAAACTAACACTCATGGGCAAGTCATTCCTAGCCTAGAATAAGAGGGTAAGGGTTGTTCTGTCCTCAGCTGTGTATTTCCCAACCCCTTCAACCATTACAGCTTCCAGCATGTACCCTTACCCTTCCATTTGGGATTATTGCTTAAGAAGAAACTTTCCTTTCTTATAGTTGGTGTACATACCATATTAAATTACAGATTTCTGTAGGCATAAGAACAGTTTGCTTAGCTTTGCTAGTATTTTGAGAACAAGTAAAAAATATTTTATTTTGCCCATTTGATGAATATCAATTAAGATTCATGAAACATTCTATAAAACAGCCCCTGATAAAAATATTACCAGTTACTTGCTGCTACCTTAATTTTTCAGTGTTTAAAAATATTTTATGTTGTGTGAAAACAGCATAGAAAATGTTTGCTGATGGGTGTGGTGTGGGAAGTCATTTATGTTTCATGAAGGAATGCTATAACTTAATTCAGTAAATTAATATTAGAAAAATACTTACATTTGAATTGTATCTTAAAACACTTGTACAGAAAATTGTAATGCATATATTCTCAGCCTAACCATTAATCAAGTTAGTATTGCATGCTGCTTTTCATGCAGAGATGTTGTCTTTGAGCGGCTGTCAAGTCTTTCCTGACAGCCTTCTGCTATACTGTTCTGTGAGGCATTATCTGGCCTATGGATGTTTTTACAAAATCTTCAAGATCTTTTGTTTCTTTTTGCATTTTAGTGGCCTTATTTGTAAAGTGAGTGCAGGGAATGAGAATGCTTGTCTGACAACAAACCATTTGGCTAAACTTGGGAAGCTGGAACCTGCTATCATACCTTTAGTGATTGCCTTCAGGTACTGGGCAAAGGTGAGAGGTGTTTGTATTCCCTTATCTATGAATAAATATTGAATGAACTCTGATGTTATGCCTATAGTTGTGGTTTAGCGAATGGCTCTTGAAACAGTCCTTGGAAGAAGGGTTGAAATAAGGCATAAGTTTTTATAAATGGTAAATTTTAAAAATCATATCATTTGTGTGTGATAATGTTCTACTAAATTTCAAAAGTGGAATTTTAAGCTTCATTCAGTGTCATGCAGACTCTAAGTATCCTGTTCTGTTACCGAACTACTCAGGAATGTATATGAAATGGAATTGCTAGTTTCTCATAAACTTAATGCATCATGAAAAACAAAAGAAAAAACTGTTTGTCTCTATTGTAGATGAAAACATATTGTAAATTAACATAACTTGCAAAATGTGTGTGTCTACAATTAAAATATTAACTAAAAAATTGAAAAACTTTTGACTTGTACTTTATATATGCTAAAGGAGCTATCATTTTTTGCAAATGTGCTGTATGCTATCTGTTTTGCCAGTCTGTGTCCTATGGCTCTTAACACTGAAAACGTTACGGTAGTATGGTAGTAACTGCAGTAAATATGCAGGCCTTGAGAACAAATTGCACTTGTGTAAGAGCTCAAAGATTTCTGTAGTATTCGATGTGACTGACTTCTGTACAGTAATTAAAATAATATTTTTCTTAGTATCGCTTGAAGCTTTAATGATTGCACAATTTGTTTTTACAGTTATGCTGTGTTGATCATCCTGAAGAGGGAGGCTTGTCACCTTATGTGTTCGCTTTAATGGTTATTTTCTTTCTACAACAGAGGAAAGAGCCTTTACTGCCTGTCTATTTGGGATCATGGGTATGTGTATTAATACACTGAATAGTATAAATGAGAGTGAGTACCAGTTGCTTGTGGCGATATATAATCTGCTAGCTTTATGCTACTCTGTGCGAGCCATTTCTGCTGGAATTAAGAATGTGAATATGTGTGGTGGAATTCATCATCCTTAAATAACTACACTTTAGTATGCCTAGCTCTAAGTTTGGATTTCACAATCCTAGTAATTGAAGGAAATGCTCTATTGACCCTTCTGTGAATAAGGAGAGCTGAGCATTGAATAATGCATTTTGCAACAATATACTTCCTAATTTTTTTCAGCCTTTCCTCCAGACTGTTGAGAACTCAATCCACATAGCTACATCCCACAACATCATCTTGAAATTTGCCATTGAATTCTCCAAAACACAGACCATGACTGGGGAGCACACTGGTGTGATACTGTCTGAAGGGATCACGTTAGGAGTTTAGAGCATGTATTTCTTTGGTTTAGAAACCGAAATGAATCTTGATGTCAGGAATTGTATTATGGATGCCTGTCCAGAATCCAATTCTCCAGGACACAATTTATGTGTTATATTAATGATACCCATTTTTTGGTCTCATTTTATGGTCTCACGCTTAGCACACATGTTCCAGTTCCTGTAACTAATTCCACCAAATGTACAGGTAACAATTTTCTCTACTACATTCCAGACTCACTGGAAAGCATATGCACCTTCTGAATTTGGTGAGAAAAATACCTTGTTTATATGGCCATATAATTAAAAGATACATATTTTTGCTTGTCTAGTGTGTGAAGAAAAGGATGCACTGAATTACAGAATTTTCTGGGCAATCAGTTCCAGTGTTTGGTCACCCACACAGTACACCCACACAAGTTCTTCCTTATATTTAGGGGGAGCTTCCTGCATCAGTTTCTACCCATTGCCTCTTATCCTATTGCTTGGCACCATCTGGCTCCATCCTCTTGACACTTTCCCTTCAGTTACTCAGACTGATGAGGTGCTCTCTCTGCTGCCTCTTCTCAAACCTGAACAAGCCCTGCTTCCTCAGCCTTTTCTCATAAGTGAAGTACTCCAGTCCTTTAATGATCTTTGTAGCCCTCTGGTGGACTTGCTCCAGGGGCTCCATTTGCTGGACACAGCACTCCAGATGTGCCTCACCTGTGCTGAGTAGAAGGACAGGATCACCCCCTTGTCCTGCTGGCAATGGTCTTCCTGATGTACCCCAGGACACCATTGGCCTTCTTGGCCACCAGGGCACACTGCTGGCTCATGGACAGCTTGCTGTCCACCAGGAGCCCCAGGTCCTTCTCCTCATAGCTGCTTTCCAGCAGATCAGCCCCCATCCTGTGCTGGTGCCTGGGGTTATTCCTCCTCAGGTGCAGGGCCCTGCTCTTGCCTTTGTTGAATTTCAGAGTTCCATGCCCATCTCACCATCCTGTCAAGGCTCTGCACTCTGGGGTGCTGGCCACTGCTCCCAGTTTTGTGCTGTCACTGATGTGCTGAGGAGGCATCTGTCTCTTTGTCTCAGTCACTGCTGAACAAATTAAACAGCACTGGAGTGACCCTTGGGTGATGCCACTTGTGACAGACCCCATGTTCAGACCCTGTACTACTGATTACAATCCTCTGGGATCAGCCACTCATCCCGTTTTCAGTCCCCCTCACTCTCCATATTTCCTGAGTATGGGTACCAGCACTCCCTTCCAAGAGCACTGAGCTCTTGAGAGTTTTTTGTAGACAAGTATGGGGAGAAGAGAGGAAAACGTTGAGGCATATTCTAGGTGTGGAATACTGGTTTTTAAACTTTGTTCTACTATGATGTGGGGATAAAATTTGAAGTTTACATGATGTTTAGCTCTGTGTTTCTTTTTCATTTCCTCTAGATTGGAGGATTCTCATTAAACAAATTAGCCAATTTTCATCTGAGAGAAGTCAAGAATGATGCCGTGGTTTGGGAGCATAACCCCACCGATGATTCTGATTTGCCACAAGAAACTTCCCCTAGAAGGGGCAAGGTCTGAACTTTCAAATTTGTTTCTGTAGTAGTCTAGCAGACATTGCTGTTCTTAAAATAGAACAATCTTCTAATTCAATTTTGTGTTTATATTTCAAAACCATGAGCTAAACTGGGAGATTGAATGACTGCTTGCTTCAAGGTCTGCTGTGTTAGTTCTTGGTGCTACAGAGTTGGCAGGAAAATAGATAGGATTTCAAACTCTTTGATAAGACCCTGAATTTTAATCTGTTGTGGAGAATATAGTTTACAGAGCTGAAGCACTTTTATCTTGGAATTAAATTAAGCCTATGAAAAAAATTTTGTTTTTCCTTGTTTTTACAGATTATTTCTGTTACAACAACTTTGTAAGAAACAGCATCTCTATGTGATTACATGTTGTAAGAGTAACAATTGTTAAATTCAGCCTAGACTTGGCTGAAAAATAGGCTGTGTAATCCATTCTGTCCCGGGAGAAAGATAGGTGTTTTTTCTATGAAATTTATAAATTAGAGCATAAACACTTAAAGAAGCAATTGTTATTAATCAGTGATGCTACTCTTTACCATTGCTGCATTCTGTCATTTTGAAGTTTTTTACTATATATTCTAACTTTCTAATTGTAGTTTTTATTGCAATTGCCAGAGTTGAGAACCAATGATAAATTCTGCCATGCTAGATTTTAGATGAAATAAGGAAGTGTAGCAGTTAAACAGTTAAATGCCTGTGCACCAAATATTATTTAAGGTTTTCTTCTATCATTGACAGGTTCCCTTAGTATTTGATTTAGGTCAGCAGTGCTCCACACCCGTTGGTCAGCTCTGGCTTGAACTGCTTCGTTTCTACGCTTTGGAGTTCAGTCTGGCTGAATTGGTCATTAGCATACGACTCAAGGAACCAGTGTCTCGTGAATTAAAGGACTGGCCTAAAAAGCGCATTGCTGTGGAAGGTATATGAATATCTCTCAACAAACTTCAAAGAACTCTAATTTCTATAAGGTGCTGACTTGGCTGTTGATACTGTGTGTTACAGCTTAGGAATTTTTTTATATTGGACTGGTTATAGTCGACAATTTTTCAAGAAAAATCAATGTAATATTTCTATTGAGTATTATTTTAAACATTATCAGAAATAATTAAATGAACTTAAAAATTGTCCTCAGCACAATTTGTAGATCTTTTGTCCTTACACAATGTTTAAGGGTTACTAGCAACTCAGACTTTGTAAGCATGTAAGTGTATTCTTTTTTTTAAGAAGTTAACTCTTTCACTGCTGGCTCACTTCTTCTTTCTACTAGACCCATATTCAGTCAAAAGGAATGTGGCAAGAACTCTGAACAGCCAGCTAGTATATGAGTATATTCTTCACTGTCTGAGAGCAACTTATAAGTACTTTGCCTTGCCTCACAAAAAAAGTGCAAAATGGAGCAAAATGCCCTCTTCAAATGCAAGTGAGGAGAAATCCCAAGTGCTGGACCATGGAAAAGATACTATAAAGCATGAAGATTCTGATTTACAAAACTTTGATGGTAGAACAAACACAGTCATAGTAGAAGATTGCATAACACAGAATACATGTGTGCCCAAGGAACATAAAATTGGTCCTTCAAGACTATGTGATGGCTCAGAAAGCTTCACAGAAGAAGAACTGGCTGATGATATAAGTCATCTGGAAATTACGCATGAAGACTCAGACTGTGTAATTGAGGAAATTATTTCTGGAGATAATGAGGATTTTAAACCTACTTGTGAAGAGACAGAAAGTGAAAATGAAGATGAAGAGGAGGAAGAAAATGAACAACAAAAAAGGCAATGGAATAATATTTTGGCTGCTGAACACAGAGTCAATGAAGACAGTGACAATGGAGAGCTCCCTGTTATGGTGAATGAACATGATGTAGAGACATGTCATACTTCATACTTAGAAGGTTTTCAACACACTGCACTTACAGAGAGTGATGAATTTGGCTTGGAGTGCAGTGGTGTAACAGATGACAAGATTGACATTTATGAATCTAGTAGTACTGAAGATAGTGATGAACTGGATGAATGCTCACAAAAATTCCTACGTTCAGCACAGAGTCAGATATCCGAAATTATTAACTCAGATTATGAAGAGGAAGAAGAGGAAGCACCAAGTCTTCTAAATCAGAGAGAATGCAGTGTTCCTGTTAGAGCTGGAAGTGAGCTAGGCAACAGATACACTGGATCTGGAGATGATAATGCACTGTCAGAGGAAGAAGATGATTTTTCCATCCCCAGTAAATATGAAAACAAACATTTCAGTGAAAATGTAGATGGACCTCTGAGGATCAATTTGAGTCAAGAATATATAAGCCATTCTGAAGAGACCACAGCAGTAGAACAGTGCTTAGAATCTGAACTTTTTTATCAGTTCAATAAACAAGCATTTACAAAGGGCAAGGTAAGCAAGCTGTATCAGAACATAAACATATTGCTTATGTTCTGTTAGAAGTTATATGAAAGTGTTGTTTAAATTCATTAAAGCATTATAGTTTTTAAAACCCAGTCTTGCTTTTTGTCCATGCAGTCTCCTACAGTAGTGTGTAGCTTATGCAAGCGTGAAGGTCATTTAAAGAATGATTGCCCAGAAGACTTCAAGAAAATTGAGCTTGATCCACTGCCACCACTGCCACCCAAGTTTTCAGTTATTCTAGATCAAGTTTGTGTCCAGTGTTACTGTAAGTTTTTTCCTTTGAATATTGTTGTGCCATAGAAAAAGTGTCAGAAAAAAAGAATGTAATACCGGCAGACTAATGGTGTTATAAAATGACAGTTTGTTTGCTACATTGCCTTCAACTCTTAGAATTCTATTATTTGGTTTAATGGTAATGGCTATAATACAGCTGCTGAGTAGTTTGTATCTAGAGAAGTAGAAAGTGTTTAGATTTGTCTTCCAACTGGCTGCTTGATAACTTTTATAGGGGAAAATATATCTTCTGAGAGTCAAATTTTGGGTGGAGTTTTTGATTGATGCTTTTATATTTTTCTGATTTGAATTATGTTAACTGATCCTTAACTTGTAGTTTTCATTAAAAAAGACTACAGTATTCTAGAAAAAGTAGTCAAAATATAGTTTTGTAACATTTCTCCACTTTTGTTCTTTTCAGAGTGACCCAACTTTCCTACTTTCTCTATCGCCATTTCTGACCAGACAAAATGCATTATTTGTCTAATTAATGTTTTTCTTTGAACAGGTATTTCTCTTCTACTTCATCCTTGCTTTCTCTCCTTCACATGTGAATTTTCTTTTTCTCTTTCCCTTCCCCTGTCCCACTGTAAACCCCTCTCTATTTTCACTTGAATCTTTGTTCTTTGCTCTTTCTAAAGAACAGCTGCCTAAATTGTTGCCTTTTTTCTTCTTTTTTTAAAGATGATTTTGCTCCAAATATAATAGAGGATCAGGCTCGGGAACATATAAGGCAGAGCTTGGAAATCTTCATTAGACAGGATTTCCCAGGTAATTAGGCCATTCTAACTTCATATTTACACTTTTGATTGCTCATACCTGAGTGTTTTACAAGAAAATATCATTTCAGTGTAATAAACACTTTAGTATTGGATATTTAACCCATATTGTCGTGCAGCATTGCAATACTTCATTACATTAATTTTTGTTCTAAGTCTTTTAAGGCTTTTTTAAATTTGAGATTTTTTTTCATGTATAGCACACATTAGTAGGAAGGAATAATGCCAAGTTAAGGAAGAAAAAAATCAAAGCAGAAGTGGAATAGATTTACATTTGTTATTTTAACTTTATTTATTAATCAGACTTATTTTTAAGTGCTCTTACAAACAATAAGTTTTTTTGTAGTACTTCTAATGAAACTTACTGGGCTTGGAATATTTTAAAATACAGGCACAACATCTGGCCTATTCACAGACCTTAGGCATTTGATTTTTTTTCCCTGTGTTTGTTTCTGGAGTTCTTACCAGTAACACCTGGACTTCAGTTCATGTTCTTTTAAAACAAGAACATTTTTTTTGGCTTAAGCCAGGTATATATATCCCTTACCCTGAGAATCTCTGTACAAAGCATTTTTCAGTCAGATGTCAGCTTGAGCCTACATGCTGATGATTTAATTACTGGAAATTTTGACTTGTTTCTCAATTTTTCAGACTGCTTATTAGAATCAATAATAGCAGAGATTCTTTTCTCATAAGCAAAGTTAATCAGAAAGTTTTCATGTGCCACAGAAATACAATAATGTTTTTCTGACTTTATGAGATGACATGCAGTGGTTTGCAGCTATATACTGTTTGAGATTCTGTGTTATATGTAATTTGATATTTTTTATTGATATATGGCTGTAATACAAAACATGCCTTACAGGAACAAAGCTGGATTTGTTTGGCTCCTCCAAAAATGGCTTTGGCTTCAAACAAAGTGATCTTGATATTTGTATGACAATAGATGGTCTGGAAACTGCTGAGGTAGGTTAAGAAGATTCTGGTTTTATGGTTAAAAAATTGCAAAATTTTCTTATATTGTGTATCTTATATCTGTATCTAGTGTAGCAAACTCACTGTTTTATAAAAGCTTTTAATATTAGAAGAAAATATGTATGTACCACTAAGGCAGATTATTTTGTGGATGTTTGCTATTGCCCTAGGCATGAGTCTAAGAATAAAGTAGCCAGTTTTCGCCTGAATTCTGTATTTCTAGCTTTATTTGTAGAGATAAGCAAAATTCTTTATTGCATAAACAACTGGGAATGGGAAACAATGGAAGAGAACATCAGTCTCCTTTCATGCCTAATACTGGCTTTTAAAAAGTTTCCATTATTACATTTTCAGCTGATTATTTTATATATGCTATTTTGAAACAATTTATTGTATTCACATAATTCTGTATAACATGAAACATCTGATTATACAGCTTTAACCTTAATGGCACATAATAAAAGGTTTGCCTAAAATACTTGCCACAGATACATCGTTCAGCTTTTTTTCTTAATGTCTTAGGGACTTGATTGCATCAGAATCATTGAAGATTTAGCAAAAGTTCTCAAGAAACGGTCAGGTAACTTTCTGGAAAATTAAAATAAGTGAATCTAATTTTGTTACTTCATTTGACAGTGTTCTGGGGCACTGTAGATGAAAATCATTAAGATACAATTAACATAAAAGAGCTTATGTTAGTAAGAGTGAGGTTGAATATTGTGAACATTTGGATTTATTTTTGTTTGTAGATGTAGGTATTTGAGGTTATGATGTTATTGGACCACATCTGATCTGGACAGATAGTATATTTATAACTTACATGCATAAGAAAAATCATTAAAGACTTGAGGCTTCAGTTTAATAATTATGTAATATGTAATTATATTTTCAGTAAATAGGAAGTTGATAGTAAAAGATACTCTGATACAATTCTGCAATGAGAATCCTGTGTTTTCTACAGGAAATCATAGAAGAAGGATTTTATAGTGCTCCTTTTGGTGTATCTCCAATGAGTTGGAATGAACTGTCATTTATCTCTTAAGCTTATTTCTCTATAAGAAATTTATTTAGACTGCTCTTTATTTTTTGAGGGGGCTGAACGTACATTTACATAAATTATATTTAGCAGATTGATCGTGTTTGACAAATTTCTAAAATCAGTGTTAAAATGTAACTGAAATAATAATTTGGTGTCAAATAAGATTTTATTTTGTAGCCTTTTGGCTACAGTTGGAAGTTATTTGATACTGTGTAGGACTGTATTGTAGCTATTCAGTAATATGACATTTCATCCTAGGTTTAAGAAATGTCTTGCCTATAACAACTGCTAAAGTCCCAATTGTCAAATTTTTCCACGTCAGAAGTGGTCTTGAAGTAGACATCAGTTTATATAATACTCTGGTAAGGTTATCTCCTTTTTTATTTTATGTTGTGTAACAAAAAAACTGAGGATCTGTTTCTCGAGACTAAAGTGGTAGTTTGGATGAGGTTCAATAATCAACTATTTCCAGTTACCTGTAGCAGTTTTATATTTCAAAGAAACCTTTTTGATTTTGTTTGTTTAACTGTGAGTGGAGTCAGCTGCACAGTTGTGACTTCAGAGTTACCACTTTCCTAAGAATATCTATTACTTCTTCAGTAACAGTAAGAAACAGTGGTTTATATAGTCTTTCTTAAATGAGAGACAAAATAAAGTAACTTCAGCTTTTATAGAGTCAGTAGCTTTTATAGACTTAGCATCATGGCTCTTCCCTAGCCTTGCGACCTGAAATAGTGATTTTGAACCCAGGTTGCCTGAACTGTAACATTATTAGAATGTTAAAAAAGAAATAAAAACCAAAAAAAAAACCACAAAAATAATCCATGTGTTCTTGGCCGAACATTTTAAAAAGAGGTTTAATTTATTTCAACGTCTCTAAATTTCAAAACCCTGTTCCTTGAAATAGCAACGGAAAGTTAAGTCTTAGAGACAATTCTTAAACTTTCTGGAGGTTTTTTATGACTTCAAGGGGAGTCTTGAGGAAGAAACCTCAACCACTAAGTATGAAAGTTTTCTCCTTGAAGTTACACTTTCATATGTGTCTGTTGGTAGCTCTTACAGATCCAGACTGAAATCTCTGAGTTCAAGTAGTTACCTTCTGCCAAATATTGTGAAACTGTAGTAGGGGATTTGTGCTTCTTGTTTGAAGTATTGTTCTGGGAATTGTTTTGTACCACTTCCACACAGATTAAGGAAATTGATTGGCTTTTAAAAGAGCAGGTGATAACCTCATATTTGAATGCTTCCTTTCTCAATATATATTTCTACTATGCAGGGCTTCACATATGCATTTCTTGAGGACACAGTGTAAAGTTTTTGGTTTTCATGTTTTTAGCTTGTTTCCTTCATGACCTCAGAGCTTCATGACTTTTTTACTCTTGTAGGCCTTGCATAACACCAGACTTCTGTCATCATATGCAGCTATTGATCCTAGAGTAAAATATCTGTGTTACACAATGAAAGTCTTTACAAAGGTAAGTGTATTTCAGACATTCTTGAAGCAGCTGTTCCTGCAGCAAGGGATGATCACCATGAAAGATAAAAATCATGTTTCTTTTTGTAGATATGTGACATTGGAGATGCATCTCGAGGTAGCCTGTCATCTTATGCATATACTCTTATGGTGCTTTATTTTCTTCAACAGAGAAATCCACCAGTCATCCCTGTTCTCCAAGAGGTACGGTATATTTGAAAGAGTTGAGTAACTGTACACAGTGATGATCAGAAGAATGTCAGTGCTGAATATGAAAGGCTCTCCTAATGTGTTTGAATATTATTCTTTCAGATCTACAAAGAACCAAAAAAGCCTGAAATTTTGGTTGATGGCTGGAATGTATATTTCTTTGATAAGATAGAGGAATTGGTGAGTAAATCAGGCTAATTGGAAATGTTACCTGTAGCTTGACAAATGAATAGAAATTTCTTTTAAAGACATTATATCCAAATATAGAGGTTGAATTTTGTAGTTTAACCCCAGCTGTCAATTAAGCACCACATAGCCACTCTCTTGTCCTCCCTGGTGGGAAGGCTAATTAAAAAAAAAAAAGAGTAAAATTTCTGGGTTGAAGGAAAAACACTTTATTAATTTAAACAAAATAAAATAATAATCCTCATACTTTTAATTGTTGCAATGATTATGATAATAATAATAGTAGTAGTAATGGTAGTAATTAAACAAGAGAGATATGACTAAACCTCAAGAGAAACAAGAGATGCCCAATACAACTGCTCAGCAGCTGCTGACTGATGCCCAGCCCATCCCTCAGCAGCAGTAAGTACCTCCTGGCCACTTCCCCTAGTTTATATACTGGGCATGGCATTCCATAGTAGGGAATATCCCTTTGGCCAGTTTGTCAGCTGTCTTTGTAGTGCTCCCTCCTGGAACTTTATGCTGGCTGGCAGAGCCATGGGACACTGTAAAGTCCTTGACTTAGGGTAAGTACTACTGAGCTGCAGCTAAAATATTTAGTGGGTTATCAATGTTATCAACATTATTCTTATGCCAAATACATAACACAGACTATACCAGCTACTAAGAACAAAATTAATTCTATCCAAAACAAATACAGGAATGGAAGTGGAGTAGCTCCTGATTTGAAAATCCCATTCTCGTATTGTAAAGCTTTTAGATTATGATTGGTTGTAATTCATCTGTGAAAAAAAACCTTCAAAATCTGACAAAATAGATCATAAAATTATTTTAAGGTGTTAAGGATAATTAATTTTTCTTTCTCTGGGTGAAGATAACTTCTACCATTTTTATATCTGGTTAACGGCAATCAGGCAAAACTTGTGTCAGAAGTTCTATTAATTGTCCACTTTCATTGCTAATAGATAAAAAATATTCCATTTAAAGCCAGTATTACATTATAAATTATGAAAGGAAGTATTCTAGTGTAATTCCATTGCTTTCCTGTATAAAATAAGTGATGCAAATGTATTATAGAAATCATGAAAATGGTTTATGTAAGTACTGCATGTAACAATATTTTTGTGATTTTAGTCAGTTGTTTGGCCAGACTATGGGAAAAACACTGAATCTACTGGGCAACTGTGGCTGGGACTTCTCCGATTCTACACAGAAGAATTTGATTTTAAAGAGCATGTCATCTGCATCA
>VWYI01036688.1:8830-21620 GCA_013399455.1 Anthoscopus minutus | reverse complement strand
TCTACTTACAACTTTCAAGAAGCAGTGGACCTCCAAATATATTGTAATTGAAGGTAAAAGCATATGAAGTACAGGAACATACAGAACTACTTTAACAGGGAAATTTTGCTTTTTTCACGAGGCTAATTTTTTTCTATTACAAGATTATAAGTTCTGTGCTCATGTTTTGAAACCTTCACAAAATTGCCATTGAGTTTTGGTAGTGCTAAACATTATTCTTAAGGGTTTTTTTCTGGCTGCTGAAAAGAAGTTGCAAAGCAAACTTCACACATTTAATTATGCAGTAAATGGCAGAAAAATACATTTAACAAAATCCTTTGGCAAAGAAATTAGCTATAATGCAGTTGAGGTGTTCTCAAAAATACTAGGTTTAGCTGAGCCCATATTTACTTAAATGATTCAACTCTGTCTATGATTATGCTGTTTATTATCACTGTGATCTCTGACAGAAAATGCAGTGAGGTATTTTAGAAATAATCTGTAAACTGGTTTTTGGTACATTTAATTTTCATGGAAAGAATTTCTGTTTGTCTGCACATTGAGGAATGCCTGTCATGTTTTTTTCTACAGATCCCTTTGATTTGAACCACAATCTTGGAGCTGGATTGTCAAGAAAAAGTAAGTCTTCTGTTAATAATTTCAGTTACAAAGTGAAGATCTTGTCTTGGATATTATTTTATATTCTACTTTGATATTTAAATGTTGATTTCAGTTTGGGGTTTTTCTTCCACAGTGACAAATTTTATAATGAAGGCTTTTATCAATGGCAGAAGGGTATTTGGTACCCCTGTAAAAATATTTCCTAAAGAATACCCATCAAAAATGGTAAGTTCCTTCTAGAAGGAGTATGTGTGTACTCTTTGGCGTATAACAGCCTTTGTAGGCTAACTATGGTTACACTCACTGTAAGCTCTTTCCTTTAAATCTCCAAACTATAAAAATCTTCATGGGAGTTACTGCTGAGTACTGTTCTAATGTTACTTGCGTGTAAAATATTTTGTAGAATACTAGTCAAGTCAAGAGATTGATTGTACAGATTTATGTATTTTAATCCAAATCAAAACCAGCTTAGCATTGCATAAAACTGCAGTTCTATAACAGTTTGCAGACCTGGTGGTGAGTAGGCTGCCTGTCAAAAGGTCAGTGGCCAGTTCATTCATTAGGTCTTTCAGGGTTGAGCTACAGACCCCAAGTTTATTCTTTTCTGTAACTCTTACTGCTGTTCTAACATGTTTGTATCTGTCTTGATTTCCATTTTAAATATATGATTTCTTCTACAGGAGTACTTTTTTGATCCTGAGGTACTAACAGAAGGAGAATTGGCACCAAATGATAGGTGCTGCAGAACTTGTGGTAAAATTGGCCATTTCATGAAAGATTGTCCCATGAGACGAAAGTAAGTATAGTATTGGCATCTGTGTGTAAGTTTTTGCCTTAGGTTTGTTTAGGAAAGATTAGGATAGTAATGCTAAAGCAAAACTTGTACTACTGCAATGTACAACTACAGATGCTTTTGAATTAAACTTAAAATGTTTCAGTACCTCTTTTGGAAGTGGTGGATAGTGTTGCTGCAGAACTGGTAAAGTATCTGTGCTGACTCTCCACTTCTATACAGGGAAGGAGTAGTCAAAGAGAATCTAAATATTCAGTAGAGTTGAATAACTGTGTGCTGTGAAAAACACTCATGGATGCAGTTTATATTTTTTGTTATTTTCTACTACCAGAATATTGCTGCTCCTAGCTAGACACGATTTTGTCAAGCTCACAGAATCATGCAATTCCTATCAAAAGCAAGGCAAGAATGTCACAGCATTATTTTCATAATCACACTTGTGTGAGAACAGTGTCCTGTTTTACATCCAAGAGAATGCTTCCTGTCCCTGCTTAGCCATGGCCAATATTCAATGACTCTCTCCTGGCATCAGATGAATGGCTGAATGGCTTTTGCCCCTCTACCTCTTATGAAATGTCTAAATTTAAAACTCATCCTTTAATTTTGATTTTAGTTAAGACAAAGCTCTTTAAAGACTTCATTTCAAATAGTGAAGTCTTGAAAACCTTTATGTTCATTTGTAAGGTGGATGGGAAAATCTAACCATTCTTTAGAATCTCTTTATGTTAAAAGCTGCTATTAAAAACCATTTGCACTTTCCTGTAACTAAGTAAAAAAAAAGCTGTTAATGTCATGTTGGATGAAGTGGCTGTTCTACTACACATTAGAGATTTGTGAGCTTACATTGTTGATTCTGTTAATTTAGAAACTTACTCAGCTTTAGCAATTGCAAGCAGAGTAGCTGATGATAGTTTGAAATTAAAAAATGCTGAAGGTATTGAGTCTCCTCAACATCCAAACTGCTGTCTTATTCTATGGATGTTTAATCTTGCATTCTGAAGTGAAACAACAGTTCATTGCACATACTCGTATATGTTCTATACAACATTAGAGGAAAAGTAAATTGGATTGTGCATCTAAGAACAGAAATGCCCTGTAGGATAAAACTACTGATACATTTCAGTCTTCTGTTTAGCCATTTATTGCAAAATAGGGTGTGGTATATGAAGGGCAAACTAGTTGTTTTCTGTAGTCTCTTCTCGTGCATTCCCTTAGCATCTGCAGTTACTGTATGAGATGTTAGAGCATATACCTGCCCCTGCTCTGGTAATGCTCATTTGTGGGTTGGCTTTGTTTATGATTTTGTCCTTTTAGTTTTGTCTGGTTTTTTCCTGAACCTGATTCTCCTGGTTTTCTTAGCAGTCTTCTATGGCAACCAGTTCCATAACTGTCCTGACTGATATGTAAAACAGTACTTTACTGTATCTGTTTAAAGCTAATCTTAGTCATCCAGTAAGTTGCTGGGTGTATACTTAATCCATTTGCCTATGTCCCTAACAAATATGAAATAATGTTGGTCCCCATACAGACCCCTGAGGAACACCATTTATCACTGGAGTTCACAGACATCAAGGCATTGACCACACTGCTTGAAGTGCAGCTATTCAGCCAATGCCTTATCCACTGAGTGGTCTGCCTATCAAATCCATGTCTTTCCATTTTAGAGACAAGGATGTTGTGTAAGACAGTGTTAAATGCTTTGCAGAAGTCCAGGTACACGATGCTAGTGTCTTCTCCTTACCCACTATTTCTGTAACTTATTTTTTTAAGGAAAGCTACCCAGTTTGTCAGGCATGATTTCCTCTTAGTGAAGGCACATTGGCTGTCACTAGTTGCTTCTCTGTTTTCCACATGCCTTAGCATAGTTTTCAGGAGGATCTGCTTCCTTTTACACTTTTTTTTAAAAAAATAAGCTCACTTTGTAGCTCATGACTTTCTTTTGGCATTCATTCAGTTTTGTGAAGTATTTTCCAAGTTTGCAGCCATTAGCAATGTATCCAGCTTGCCAAAGGAGTCTGGTATCATCTTCAGATTTGGAGGTTTCACTCCTGTCTCCTTCTCTAGTCATGTATAAAGTTGTTAGATGGAACAAGTCTGATAATGGTAGTGTTTCTTCACTACTAGACCTTTAAGTCACATGGAATATTAGAAGCTTCTCTCAACAGAAGATACCTTTAGAGTGTATATGCACAGTTTCAGAAGAAGAGAACTGAGTTCTGATTGAATCGTACAAATGTAAAAAAATCCAGAACTATAGCCCTATTTTTTTGTACTTTGTTAGCGTTTTCCTTGGTGTTTCTTCTCTTTCATTGTCTGCAACTTGAACAGCCTGAGTTCTTATATTTTTGAGTTCCAATTATTAGAATTTAGGACTGTATTATCATCTAATTGTAAAGTTAAATTATTTAATACATGTTACATCATTGGAGCACTGTTTGATGGGAGTCAAAGGAAAAGTATGGCAGTTTACTTAATCCCAGTGAAGAATTATTTGTCTAAGGGCAGCACATGCGTTTTCTGTTTGGTTTTTTTATTGACTCCGAATGAATGTAAGGCCTCTGAATTCTGCAGCACTTTTCTGCTCCTGCAGACTAAGACGGCGTCGTGATTATGAAGGTACACAAAGGTATGGAGAAGTCAAGGAGAAAAGAAGCAAAGAGGACAAAGAAATGCCAAATAAACCAACAGAAAAGGAGGAAAAGTTGCAGCTATCTACACCTCAGAAGAGGAAACTGGCAAGGGTAATAGTGGAAACTGGAAGAGAGAAGACTCCCAGGCAGTCAGCAGACAAATGGAAACGCCTGGAAGAAAGAGATGTAAGAGAAAAACGTTGTTTTATATGTGGAAGAGAAGGTCATATTAAAAAGGAATGCCCACAATATAAAGGAGTTGCAGGTATGAAACTGATCAAGCCAAGTAGTTTAAATAGTACTTACGGGATTTTTTTGTATTTTTAACATGAGTAATAGATGAGATTTTTGCATCATATAAATGTATTGGGCTTTTTAAAATGCAGTCACATTTGACCATTTTCCCTTCATCCTCACCTTCCTTTCAGAAATGTACTGTATCCTGGGAGATTTGGCATGGTTTCTCTTAGCAGATAAGATATTTTGTAACAAAAAGGGTATGAGTATCAAATATGTTGGAATTCCATTGTCATCACAATATATGAGCTTGCCAACATTTCAAGGTGCAGCTTCTCTTCCACTTCATCATAATTACAGCAAAAGTTAGCTTTGCAGCTTTTCACATTGCCTAAACCAGAATGATTCTATACGATGCTGAAGTCAATATGAAAAGTACAGATTTTCTCATATTGAATTTTGTGAATAAAAGGAAATTTTTCTGACAACTCAGCAGCTGAAGGGATAGAGAAGTTCATCTTACAGATCTTGACTGACAGACCTGAATGAAATACTGCTAAGCAAAAGTATTTAATTATCTTAAGTCATCTTTCAAATAAAATGGATTGCTCATTGTTTGTGTTACAAAATAATATCTTTCTGAGATAAAACTGAGACTTAAGACAGTATGTGGTACTTGTAATTAGATTCCAAAGAAACAAAGTATCACTGTTTGACTGTAGCTAGACCTGGGTGCATTTAAATTCAGGCTGGAAAAAATTTGTTTTACAATTTACTCATTACTCGACCTCTTAAAGGAACAGATTGGAGTCTTTTATATAAACACGTTTTTCAAACCAGCTTTTCTCTACTTGCAATAATAACCTGTCTGACTTAGATATGGAAACTCTTCATAATCAGATGGATTTAGTGAAAGAGGGCATAAGACTGTGTTAAAATACTGAAAGAGGGAGGACTATGGGGCAAGTATATTCAGAATTATGAATATATTTAGAAGTATACTTACTTCGATAGACCGCTAGAAGTACTGGATGGGCATAAAAGTTGATTAAAAATTGAAGCCATGCTTCATTCAGCTTCTGACCTTTTGAAGGTGTATGTGAAGTCTAAATTTAACTTTAGAGTTTGTTTACCTTTGACCTTTTCTCATTGAACTTCTCTTCTAGCCATTCTGTTTGCTGTGATACTGAGTCTGCTAAAGTGGAGGGTTCCATGGTCAATCATATTTAGCATTCATCATATGAGAACTATACTGCACTATAGGCTGTGCAGTATATATGTCTAAAATAATAAGTTCTGAAATAGGTGTTTTTATTGATTTTCTGTATTTTGGGAATTAATATGTTTGAATTTGAAAGAAGTGCAGTAGGTTGGGCTTTGTCTTTTATTGTTTGCTTAGTGCCTGAAGTGTTGTCTCTATTTGAATAAAATATTATGAACAAATGGATCTAAGAGTTCAGACTTCACTTACTGCATTGCTGCATTTTGTGAGACTACAGACACTTCACTTAGCACTTTACCTTCATTCATTCTAAGTTACTTGTGTCCTGCTGATTCTGGAGCAGGATACAAAGCTTAATTTGTTGTAGGTTCCTAGCTTAAATTTATGTCATTATGTGAGTTTTCCATGTTATGAAATTGAGGAAAATAACAATGTGCTACATTCTACATTTTCTGATTCTAGATAGAAAATATGTTGGTATTTTTCTGTCTTATAATAACTGAAATGGAAACTATTTCCAATTGTTCTTTTTTATGATTTTTTTCAGATGGCTCAAAACCAGAAGTGTTGTGCGGGTCCCCTTCTTTACCCACTGCTGTCAAACATGCTGGTAGATTAAATCAGGTAAACGCCAAATGTCACTTTCATTTCATCTTCTACTTTTTATAAGTTTTAAAGTCCATAGAAAGTAATTAAGAAAAGCTTTACCTAAGATTTCAAAGAAAGCCTTTTATGTTGTTTAATTAAATACTTCAGTTTTGTTAGTTCATTGATGTGTCTGTTTTTTATAGGGTGTGCTTATGCATGAAGAAAAAAAGAAACAAAAAGGAAGAGTATTTTTGAGTCCCCAGTCAGGTTTGTATATCTTCGGTTCAGTTCAGAAACTGTGTAAAAGCCTGGCCAGGAGGGTGAGGAAGGGTACTCTGCCCCTCTGCTCTGCTCTGGTGAGAGCCCACCTAGAACCCTTTAGCCAGCTCTGGGGTCCCAGCACAGGAAGGACATGGAGTTGTGGGAGTGAATCCAGTGGAGGGTCTCCAAGATGATTAGAGAGGTGGCACATCTCCCCTGTGGAGAGGCTGAGAGGGTTGGGGTTGTGCAGCCTAGAGAAAAGAAGGCTTCAAGGAAGACGTATTGTTGCCTTTGAGTTCTTAAAGGTGCCTGTATAAAGGGTGGGAACAAACTTTTTAGCAATAACTGTTGCGGTAGTAAGGGGTAATGGTTTAAAACTGAAAGAGCATCACTTATTAAAGAAAGAAGTTTTTTGCAGCAAGGATGGTGAAACAGGTTGCCTGGAGAGGTCGTAGATGCCTCATCCTTGAAAACATCCAAGGTGAGGTTGGATGGAGCTCTGAGCAACCTGATCTAGTTGAAGATGTCTCTGCCCACAGCAGGAAGTTTGGACTAAATGATAACCCAGATTGTTCCGTGGTTCTATGATTCTTCATCAGTCCTTACAGGAACTCTAGCTAATCTGCTGAACACAGTGGCAGCTTGAACAGGCTGAAGCCACCTATTTTTTTAATCTGGAAAAGTGTACAATTTTTGAGTTTTCTTTTGGAAGCAAAACTTGGGCATAACAATTCTGTGCCCTTTTATCATCGACTCTGGTAGACTTATTTTGCAGCAGGATATGGTAGAGTTTGTATCAATCTCTCCTGTTTCAGCTTCTTGAAGTTCTCTGATTCTTCAGGGACAAAAAATTGAATGCTTCCTTGTGAGCTTTTCTTGCAGTAATTGTCTAGAATTATACATGATGAACTAATTTAGTAGAGATTATCAAGCCACATCCTTGGTCTGAGCTGCCAAAATGCAAACAAATTACATTTAGAAGTAGCACTGATATTGTATTATAAAGGCCTTGATGTACGCTTTCTGTATCAGAGATGTTTTCACACACTTATTAGCAAGTACAGTGAAGATTTTAAGAACTGCTGCTTTTGTTTAAATTAGAATTTCTAGTACAACTCTGCAAACCTTTTAACAGCATGAGTATATAATTCACCAATCTCTCTGCAGTTGGAGGGGGACCTAATTAGTTTTTGAAGTTAGTAAAGACTTGACTGCAATTAAGTATCTAACATTAAATTAGCAGTTTGGCTAGGAAGACATTGGATTTTTTTGTCTTCGCTGGAAGGCTTTTTCAAATGAAAGTTTGGGGATTTTGTAACACAAAGTAGATGTCATTAGGTATATAGTTCAAGAAAATTCTGGTGTTCAATTCTGTATTTTATTTCCTACTGTCCTTCAGCTAGTAATGATCTTAAGTTGATCTGTATGTCCTTTCATTAAGGTTTGACTTGATAGTCATTTTCTCCCATCTTTTTGTTTCAGTTGGGTTTTGTCTTTTCTTTTTAATACATGATGCTTTTCTTCCCAATTTAGGCAGTCTTTCCAATAAATACATGACTCAGGGAAAAGCCTCACAGAAGAGGACCCAGCAAGAATCATAAGGGATATTAAGCACTGATAAATTGCAACACAGGCCCATCATTCACTTAAAAGAAATGTTTTTGGCTAAAGCATCTGAATTCACAGGACAGCAGCATAGACAACCTTCAGCTTAAGTTCAATGAAAATATGGGTGTTTTCTTTTAGATTGCTAGTACAAGAAACTGTGGATTTTAATACAGACCCCTGATTTTTAAATAGTGTTTGAGCATTTTAATAGAAAGCCATGATGTTTTATATTTGTTTACTAGGTAATGCATTTAGAAAAGGGCAGGTACTAAAAATAGACTGTATTCAGGGTTTTGTTGTTCCACCTGCCCATTTTAAACTGCACTAAAACTATGTGCTAGCCAAATAAATTATATTTTCTTCAAAAAAAGAACATTTTGAAGGAGCAAATGATATTTATTAATGTTGATTGTTTACTGAATCCTTGTGTAAGTGTTTGAGGTGTTTGTAGACTGCTACATTCTTTTTTATTTCTCCAGAGAACTAAAAACATAAGACACTAGCCATCATATGTAAAACAATCTCTGGATAAGCAATGCCACTGAGATTTTGTGGGGTTGTTTTCTGTTCTGTGGTTTTATGCGAGTTCATTTGCTGCTGTGCTTGTGTTCAAGAAGAAGAAAAGAAAGAAAAGAAAGAGAAAAACTAGGTAACAGGTCGGTCCTGTTTTGTTGCTGCTAAGAATCTTTTTCAAGACCTTGGGGATACAGACAAAACTGCTTTAAGAAATAGAGGTATTATATTTGGCAACTGGGGAAGAATACATGTCCATTTTCATAGAATGTGAAGAGGATCCTTGTACCAGTCTAGAATTTACATTAATTAGTAGCAGGAACTTGAGCTTTACTTGAAGTCCTTCCAGAGGTAGTAATGTACCATCTTTTCTTGTTCAGAAAATAATTAGTTACATGTTAAAATTGAAACCACTGTTAATTTATGAATCTGAAATAAATTTAAGAAAAATAGTGAAAATCAGACTTAAGTTTCTCTATTTTTTCTGAGGTTGTAGTTTTCAATATTCCTGATATAAATGTAGAATTAATGATACCTTACTATAATTATCTGGATTTAGAACCATCATTTTCAGGTTTTTTTTCCCTATCTACTTTTATGGAAGTTGAAAGCTAGAATTGTCAAAGGGGTCTTTGGATGCTAGTTCCCTAAGTCTTGTTTTGGTTTTCACCCATCTGAAGTCAGCTATCTGTGATCTTTAAGATGTGTTTCTTAGACTAATTTCTTCTGTGTTATTTCCTAAACACATTTTCAAGCATATTATCTTTGTGCTTTATTTAGCTTTCTGTTCAGAGTAACTTCCAGTTTTGCTGGTGGGAATGAAGTGTATAAACCTCTTCTGAACCAGGTGAATACTCTGTCCTTCTTAATGATATGAAGAGACACACAGTTGTTTATGTTGCTTTTTTTCTTAAGAAAAAAGTGCTGCCATCATATTTCACATGCTTTTGATGTCTGAGTTTCCAAAGCTGAAATATGTTTTATGCGTTGAGTAGTAGGTTATCAGTGCTGACAAATTGAGAAAGATGAAGTTTTTTCAGGTTTGCAACACAGTTAACTGTCTTATACAGGTAAGTCAGTGTCATTTAGCTATTTAACTACTAGATCACACATATCCATTTTCCCTAATGTTATGGTTCTTGTGAGGTTTGTTTCATAGCCGTATTTAAAATTGTTTCCCTACCTGTTAAAATTTTACTTAAATTTATTTATTATACAGCAATTTCTTTTATAAACATCATCACATCTTTGAAAGAACTACAGACGCCACATAAAGAATTACCTTCATTAGCAAGTTTCCAGGGCTTGAAATAGCTGCTTAGAAGGGGAGTTTTTCTAGCATGGAAAGTTGCTGGGGTTTTTTTTCCCTACTGATAGCTTATCAATATTTCTTGTTACTTACTTGAACTAGTTAGATTTTAAAACTGATTTTTGCATTTATCTTCTCTGAGAGAAGGCTATTTTTCTAGACCATGCTCAGTCTTCCATGCAGAGATTGACTCAGCAGACAGAGGACTAAGGAGTGATAATTGGAAGCATCCTGAGGAAAGGAGAGTTCTTTGTGCCTGCATGTTAGAGTGTGAATGGTGAAGGAGGTATTAGCTGCATTTGACCACGAGCTTCCCCCCTTCAGGTGTACTGACTTTAGTAGTGCATTAAAGCCCCCAAGAAGTAGTTTAGTTAAGATGCATGCTCAACGCACATGAATTATGTGTGAAAAGACACACTTTTCGTAGCTAAAGAAAATGCAACTTTCTTTATACACTTGTTATCTATATATTTGAGGTAGTAGTACTGTGACTCAGTAAAGAGCAGTGGCATGATTATGTATGTAAAAAACACAACACATCTTACTACCAAGCTCTTCAGAACTACTAAGCTCAGAAACAGGGAAGTGAGGTGATGAGATGTGATCCAAATGTGTTTCTTGTACTTGTATTTCATAAACAGGAATTTAAAGTATTATCTAGCATATTTTAGGATGCTGGAATGTGGAAATGAAAAATGAGTACTTGTTTATCTTCTGGTGTAGCCATCATTCAACTTAAAGTAATGGCATGAGCATCCTTGTACCAAGGCTGTTGGGGTTCAAGTCAAGTCATTGCAGCCGCCAGGAGTTGGGCAATAGCAGCTCAGTTCATCCAGCAGCTTTCAAGCTTTCCTGCCATGATGCTTCTGCACAAGACAGGGATCAAGAAGGGTATCTGGCCCTGACCACTGCATGGCCATCCTCTCACTCAGCCCCAGACTGGCATGAACCCAGAGGAAAGGGCAAGATCCTGGTCAGTAGGAGGGCAGACACAATGATGTCTGTGATGGGTCATGGCAGTCACTGGTTCCAGGTCCTGTGCACTTCACTCAGGGATTTGTCCAAACTGGATCATTCTATACATGGATTTTGCCTGCTGACCAAAGCTTCCTATCAAATAGCCATATGCATTGTTATTTTAAAGTGCTTGCCAGTGTGACGGTTAGTAAATATTCACATTCTGTGCCTGTATTTTGTAGGTAGGAGACTATGTACTCATAGGCCTTCATTGTTCTCTGGTGTGGGAAAGTGCTTGGGGGTAAAAAGATAACAGTATGGAAATAATAGAACAAAATAAAATTGCTACTCTTGGGATGGAATGTGGCCAGCAGCATACCTGACTTCCCACTCACTGTACATGCTGAAGGTGGGTGGAATAGAGTTCATTGTAGCAAGGCTCTTGCAGAGGATTGAACTTTGTGGTCCTTTCTGGCTGCTGAACAGCTTGCACAGCAGCTGGAAACCCAAGGGAGGTAAAGGAAGATGTCCTGTTGTCAAATCAACAGCTGTGGTGAAATCACTCTCCTCAGGTTGATCTGTTAGGTGTTCTGGGTTACCCCCAACATAGAACCACCCCTCACTGGGTAAGCTGTATGACTATAGACACTAAAGTTCCATCTAAATATAAGATAGTACAAAAGTGGATTCAGCAGAGTGAGAAGTTAGGAAAGACTCCACTATAACTTCTGGAATCAGTTGACAGATTCAACCTCACTTTGCCGTATGGAGACAACTATGGCGACAGTGGTCAATTATTGTCTCGTGCTCATTTTTTTAGGGATTAGAGCTTTTTAATACATTGTTTTGAATTAATATATTGCTTTGAATATGTTTTTGCAGTCAGCTACTATCACCAGCAATCCTTGAACCTTAACATTTCAGAATTCTAGGCTGCATCTAAAGCAGCAGGACTAGGGAGGGAATTCTGCCCCTCTGCTTGGCTCTTGTCAGCCTCTTGCTTCTTGTCCACCACTTGGAACACTGCATGCAGCTCTGGGGCCTCCAGCTTAAGAAGGATACAGAACTATATGAGTGTGTGGCCCCCTCTGCACTAAGTTGATAAGAGGACTGCAGCCACCTCCTTTATGATGACAGGATCAGAAGGTTGGGGCTGTTCAGCTTGGAGAAAGTTGTCTGGAGCCTTCATGGCAACCCTCCAGTATCAGCAGGGGGCCTACAGCGAAGCTGGAGACTCATCAGGAATTGTAATGATAAGACATGGGAGAGGTTTAATTAGATATTTGTAGGATATGTGAGGAAGGTGCAGCACTGGAATCGGTTGGCCAGGGAAGTTCTGGATAAGGCCTTGACCAACCTAGAATAGTGTGAGGTGTCCCTGCCCACGACAAAAGGCTTGGGACTGGATAATGTTTAAGCTCCCTTCCAAGCCCCCTAACATTCTGAATAAAGATTGTTATTCCGTAACCTGTTAACTTAAACCTTCATGACCGCTGACACACTAATCAGTCATTAAAGGCGTTCAGAAAAACCTCCCCGTTCCACGTGACACATCGGCGGCTGTTTTGCCGCGGCCTCCGCCGAGGCAGCTGAAGGGCAATGCGTCCTGGCGGCCTTTGCCGCTTATCTCAGCTCACAGCCCCGCTGCCTGCGATGCCCCGCCCGCCCTGGGTGTGGGGCCGGAGCCGGAGCGGGGCCGGGCGCCGGTCGCGGGGGTGGAGCCGTGGCCGCCCGTCCCCGCCCGCGGCCCTTGCGCGGTGGCGTCACTGCGTGCGGGAGGCGCTGGCCGTGGCCGAGGTCGCCGGGCCATGGCTTCGTCCGTGGTGCGCGCCACAGTGCGCGCAGTCAGCAAGCGCAGGATCCAGGCGACCCGCGCCGCCCTCACGCTGGTCAGTGCCGCGGGTGGGCAGAGGGCGGGACCCGGGGACCGCGGCGCCTCGCGGGTGCGGGAGCTGCGCCACGGCCCCCTCCAGTGAGGCGGCCCCTGGCGACAGCGGGGCAGCACAGGGACGGGGACGGGCCGCTGGACTGTGCCCGCTCGGCCGGGAAGCGCCGGGCCGGGATCGGCCTGC
>VWYI01036684.1:0-24156 GCA_013399455.1 Anthoscopus minutus | reverse complement strand
CCATCTCGGAATCCGAAGACATGGCTGCAGTTTACTGTGTGCAGCCAGGCACAGCCCTGAAATGGAGAGGCAGTTCTGAGTGAAGGGGGAAATTTCCCTTTAGCAGCAACCTTAGGCTTTATAGTGTTCTGTCTGCCTATTATTTTTGTCTTCCTTTCTTGCTTTACCTGCTTTTTACCCTAGATGTCTTTTAATTTACTTTAATCTGAAAGAAGATAGGTGTCTTTGACTGAGGGTAAGTTTTTCTCCCTTTTTCCAATTTACACTTTCAGTCCATTTGATCTCACTGTGGTTTTGTGGGCTATGCAGAATATTAGATTAATTGGCAGATTCATTGGTAATCAAAGATGCAGCAGAAATACCAAGCAGAAGCCAAAGAGATACCAAAGGAAGTAATCGAAATAATGAAAGCCCACTTATTTTCTTTCTCTCTTTAATTCCAGCCCATGTGACTTCTGCCAACTATAGAGACAGCGTATTATCAGGGAAAAGATGTGGAGTAATTAGAAGCAGAGGTCTGAATTGTCTATGCAAACCTTTTTCCTCTGTAGATAAATCAGGGTTTTGTTCTCTCCTATTGTTCTCCCTTTTCTTGTTCAAGCTCAACCTTTAATATTAACTTATATAGAAAAAGGAAAACTTCTCAATAAAAAACATTTGGAGGGTTTTGCCAAAATCTTAACTATACATGTGCTGTTCATTCACCTTTTCTTTTCTGGATATCTGTTTACAGTTAATCTCCTTTTAAGAGTTCTGTATGTAAGAAGTCAAGTGTTGCCCAGAAGGTGCCAAACAAATGCATCTGACACAGTTATGAGAGGAAATTGGCTTTTTTAGACAGCACAGCTCAGGTAGAATTGCACTATTTTAGTGTGCACAGATGTAAAGGGTTATGTAAAGTGTCCTTAGAAATGCATAAAAAAAAGCAAACCTGGAGTGTATTCTTACGGAGTAAGTAAATCAGTCTTACCTCCTGTGTCACCAGTTGACTCTCTGGAAGCTTGTCAATACTGAAAAAGATAAGTGACAAATTCTTTCTTATCTTTGCACAGACTCCCAAGAGCAAGTCACAGGGCAAAAACATGCTAGTGACTTAACAGAGAGGGAACATGTGTATTGAGACAGACAGTTCTTTGAGGAAAGCAGCTCCACAGGCAGCAGGAATGCTGTGGGATTCTGACAGAACCCAACTGTCCCTATTCTTACCTTTAATCCTTCCACAGAGACAGAACAGGCTTGTCCTACCAGCACTTTTATAGGTTCTGGTTTGCACATTCAATTCCCTCCTCCTCTTTCTTAGGTCAAAAAATTTTTGGCAAAGCATTGTTTGGCAAACTTGACTGAGTACATGATTCCCGTTCGTGCTTGTGGATATATTTAGAAATATTTGAGGTCTTCCTAGCTATGTGAATAAATCTCCTATAAATATTATGACTAGGAATCTAGGAAGGAGGAAGTGCTGTCCAGCAAATAGAGCACGACACTGGATCTTGGAATTGTTGGCTTCTCCTGTTAATTGCTGTTTGACATACAAGATTTGTGTGTCTCAGGACTCAGTAGTAGTGAGAAGGATTACTATCACAAGAGCTTCGGAGGGAACCTATTCTGAAATATTCTGGAAATAAAGAGTAGGAATAATCTAGTATAGTCTAATTCCAAGACTGGATGACCATATCATGCTTGTGTTACTGCACTTATTTATAACTCCTTAGCTTTTTGGTGTGTACTTTCAAAACATCAGATAAGAGATTATCCCTCTTCATTCAAACATTAATTACATCTTTTACCTCCTTCTGAAGCATGTGGCTGTGATTTAAAATTAAATTTTAAAGGTATTATTTTGCCATTCTCTATATCTGGCTATGCTGGTTTGCTCTGATGTATTTCCAACAGAAATTTCAGTGAGGTCACACTAACAGAAATGCCTAAGGATGTATTTTACATCTTTCATCTTTTAAGTTTATTAGCAGTTTTAACTTACCAACCTCCTGCTATTTTAGAAACCTTAGACAGTGGCTGTGGTTACCAAATGCAAGAATGGGATTTAGATCCCAAGCTGTCTTACTCCAGCTTTCACAAGCACAAACACAAATACCACTGAAACATAGAGAAATCCTGAGAAGCTTTGCATTTCCTTTGCAAAGAATTAGGAAAGATAGGCTGTTAAAAGATCCATGGATCTGGGATGTGATGTGTTTCTCTACCATATTCTGAAGACTTACATTTTCTTTCAAATATCAGAAGTTGAAGCAATGTAAGAAGGGTCAGAGGGGATCACCAGTCTTCTCAACTCACTTCTTTAAAGAACATTTGTGTGTTTATAACACTGCACACATGACTGAAACATCTGAGATCGTGTATTCTTTTAAGAGATTGCCAATGTGTTTCTGGAATATAAATGTAGAAATAATTTCTGTTTTAAAAATTATGTATTTGTAGAATTGTCACTAAAGAAAACATTGTCTTCTGGCATACAAAAGAGAGTAAAGGGAGAGAAAGGAGTGATTTTCCCCCTCTTCTTCTAATGCATTACATTATGCCTTAACAAAGAATAGACTTGACTGTTCTTTATGTGTGACATGAAATTAACTCCAAGACGTTTGGAGGTTTTTTATAAACTTGTCTCTTACTGCTGACATAACTTCTGAGTTGTGTGAGAACTTAAAGCATTCTAGCTGAGAGCCATATAGCCATAAGAAAGCTCCCATCCAATATCCCCTTTTACAGTTATTATGTTTAGGTGTCCAGTTGCAGCTGCAAAATGATCCTTCAGAATTCAGTTTCTCTCCTGGGCTCTCTGCACATGTCGGTTAAAGAAGATTACATAGATTCCAGTGCACTGGTTCAAAGATCACACTCGTAGTATATCATCCTGTCTGTTAGCTTGATATGTTGCATTTTGTTTCACCTCCTAGAGTAATGGGAATCATCTGGGAGGGCAACAGATTCAAGAAGGAATGTCAGATTACTTGTTTTTCTGTTTCTTCCTAACCTAGAAGCCGGGCAATAAAGGACCACTTTCTACAACCTGATTTTCATCTGCCTTGTTTAGGAAATAGCTCCTCATTTTTTTTTTCCTGCAGTGAGTACAACATCAGGTCCAAAAGCCATTCTAGGGCTCTGAGTTCTTGTAGATTGCCTTACCTCTTCATGTTCTGTGAATTTTCTGAATATTTTTTGATCTTTGTGACATCTCATGAGCCCGTTATATTTCAGACCTTTTATAGAATTTTTTTCACTAGGATGAGATAGTGCCAACTTGTGCTTAATCTATTTTCTGCTGTTTTTAAATTTTGGAAAGGATTGCATAAAGGTTTTTCACTTGTGGATGGAAAAAAGATTCATAAATACAGGGAAGTGAGGGTTCTACTTATCTTGTGATTGTAGAGATGAGCTTCATGCTACTGGACAAGTTATTGTCCTCAGTGTTCAACTTATCTTTCTCCTTTGCCAGCTTCTGCTTGATGCTTTGCAGGTTTTTACTCACCAAATTAATCTGTCTACAGAAAAGGACCATAGAAGAGTTGGTGATATGTGATTGCTATGGATCCCTAGTCATGTTTTCAAGTAATGAAATTTCATATCCCTCAAATATTTGTTGCCATGGTATGCTCTCACTGAAAAACAGTATGAAGCTTGAAGCTTCCAAGCTGCTCCTTGTGCTTTATTGGATAACACTTACCAAGAGTTTGTCTTCCTCACTTTCTTGACGGTCTGTCAAGAAGTTACATGCTGTAATCACTCCCCAGGCTCTCTGCCACGCTAAAATCCTTGTAGGCCATGTGTGCTGACCAATTTTGTAGCCTACCTCAGCACTCTCAAGTGTCCAAACATCATTCTTGAATAAAGGGAAAATAGTAACTTCCTTCAGTCTGATGGTGACACTCTCCCTCATGTAGACTAATATGTGCTTTGTTCCCTTCATGAAAAGAGTGCACTGCTGGCTTGTGTTTACTGTTGTCTTTTCAGCTTAATAAGAAGACACTCATTGAACCAAGGAATTGTCATTGTCCAAGTGCTGGCGAAAATGTTTGAATTATGTGGGGCAGGGTATTGAACTACTGTTCTTGGTATTGACATCTAATTGAACACCAAGCAATTTATCACCAAGCAATTTATCACCATCCCTTGATCTCAGTCTTTAACAAACCTAATAGTCCATCTATCCAATAAATTTTTCTGAAGAAGATTTCTGGAGGATACAACATCAAAATCCTTACTGAGCTTCACTCCTTTTTTTCTGCTCATCCCCTTAACTATTTAATCAAAGAATTAATCTCTTCCAGCACAGATTTTTCTGCACTTCACTAGGTGCTCTGTAACTTCTGAGTGTTTCTTAATATTTTTTAAAAGGCTACAGAGAGAAAAAAAGAGAAATTAATTAAAAAAATAAAAAGCTTGCTCTTCTATTTTTTCTCCTCATGTTCAGTAATTAGAGAAAACAACTCCAGAAGAAAATAAAACAACTGAAAATTCATTCAATTTCAAAGTAAAAAGAATTTATAAGTTATAATAAACTACTTTTCATCTAGTCAGCACTTTGCATTGTTTCTAATGTTGTTTAATTCACCTTTGATCTAGAGAAGTGGAATTCACAGACTGGAAAAACTACATAGTTTGTCATATTTTATGGTTAATTTTTGGTTTATCATGTTCTGTTTTATAAAAATCTTACTTCAGTGGTTTTCAACTTGTAGTAGTAGTACAATGATTAAACAGAGAAGTCATAATTGAAATTATGGTAATCATTAGGCATGATATCCAAAACTTAAATTTTCTTGCAGTTGCAACTACAGGTTATGGCATTGCATGAAGTTAGCAGGAATACGAACTTTGTACCAGGTTTTGTCTAACCCATCAATCTGTTCCAGCACTTGAATACTCTCACCATTAAATTATTTTTCTTATAGATAAAGGAGATTCCCAATGTTCCACTTTGTGCCTCTTGCCCCTAATTGCAACATATTACAGACAAAGGTTGTGATGATAGGAAATTGACCTTGGAGTCCCCTCCTTGGCAGGAGATAAGGACACAGCAGGATGGAAATACTCATGGCTCAAAATGAAGACAGGGAGGCCGATTACCAGTTACTGTCACGTGCAAAACAGGCTCCACTCTGGAAGAAAATTTCTTTAATTTTTGCCAATTAAAATAGACACAGTTAGTTTGTGAAACAAAAATTAGAACACCACCTTTTACCCAAGACTTCCCAGACTCAGCTTCACTTCTTTATTCCTGCTTTCTCTGCCTCCAACTCTGAGCAGTCCAGTTAGGTAGGGAATGGGAAGCAGAAGATATTCTGCTGTTTTTTCCTCTTCATACTTCTCCCTTACTCCAACATGGGGTCTCCATGAGCTACAATTCCTTCAGGAAATTTCCACCTCCTCCAATGCTGAGTCCTTGAGCTGCATGTTGATATCATCTCTACAGTGGTCTACAGCTGGATGTCTCAGCCCCAGTGCCTGGAGCTCCTCGTTCTTATTTGAGAAGATGGAATCAAAAAATCAAAAGGATCAAAAGAAACACTCACGAAGGTCAAACTCATCAACAGACACTGCTCTTTTCCTGTTTGCTAAAATAGTAATATTATCACAGACAGCTTGATCAGATACTATTTCTTCTGCTGAGGACTCTCCATGATCTTATTGTCATTCAGTGTAGATGAAATAAGTTTCCATGAGGATTTTGCCTCCACTGAATAACAGTCTGGCAAGTTAATTCAGAAACTTGAGTAATATACCACAAAAACAAATAATGAGGGTACAGCATGAATCAGTGAAATCACAAAGGACTCTCCATTTAGAGAGGGTATGCTTTACTACAGCAGCTGGGCAGCATGTGAGTCCCCTCCTAAAGACGTGATGCGCTACCACTGCCTCCCATTCTCTATTTAACCCCCAAAGTGTTACATATGTATAGGATTACACAATGTCTCTAATACATATTCATTACCTGGCTCCACCTGCTCTTGCCTTCTATGCTAATGAGCTCCACACCCCTCCGGGCATGCTCAGTTCTTCTTTTGAAATGGATCTGGAGTCTTTTTGATTAAATCTTCCTTGGGTTTGAACTTTTTGATTGTGTCTCATTGGCAGCTCTCCTAGTCCTCTTTGACATAGTTCAAATCCTTTGCCCCCAAGTGCAGACATGGTTTCTTCCTTTCTACAACAGTCCATTCTTCTTGTCTCTTTCTACAAACACAACTTAAGACAAGTAAATGATATATGGTACCCTTGGACTATTCATTTCATCTTAGTGTTTTTTTCTATAAGCAGGAGGTGCATGGACTTGCTTTAGCTAACTACAACTATTAATCATTCATCTCCTACATTGCTTCTACCTCAGACTTTATACTTTGTTTAAGCTGATCTTATTCTAGTTAAAATCCCAATTTCCTAATTTTCCTAACTGAAGCAGAAGGTGGGAAATGTTGATGGACATTTCACACTTCTTGAGAGATCTCAGGATGATGGAATTAGAAACTGAGACAATGGATGTTGTAGGCTGGATGAGGCCTTCTGCAGCTTGTGGAGATATGACCACACATCCTATGTACTGATGCATTTTGCTAGGGATACTTGAGGTTTATCTTTCCTATAACATTTTTTTTATCTCCTGCCTCACTGGCTGCTTCCCAGAGCTGGATGTGCAGTTTCTGCATTTTTTGTGTTCTTACACATTATCCTTCCATTAATATTAGGCTTAGGCATATAACAGTGTTGATTCGATCACATTACAGACATTATTTATGCTGCAAAGATGTATGGAATTTGTTGATTTTCATAGTCCTCAGCTACAACTAATTTTCAGTGAAATTTTTATTTTAGATCTGTGCCAGGGATTTGATTTGGGGTCATGGGTGGAAATATGACTCTTATTAGAGACCATTTGTCTTTGGAGCCTTATGTAAGACAAATGTACTCAAGGAGTTGGTGATACCTACTCAGTTGGTCCTTGCACCATGGACTTCAGAATTCCATATGTTATTAATGTAAGCTTTAGCTTAAAATATCTGTGAGAAAGGTAAATTGTGTCTGTTTCAAGGGGTAGAATGTTTCAATCCTGTCCAGGAGACCACTGTATATGGTGAAGTCAATGATATGCATCACAGTTAACCTCAGTGTGTCTAGGCCCACACTGAGCTGTGTTTCCCATCCTGCACCACTTAGGGCTGTGCTGTTCATCACAAATCTCTTAGCTGCAGGGCACACTCAACCAGATCATCCCTGCAGGCATCTCCCTCTCTGTAATGTTTTTGCATCAGGTGCACAGTCTTGCCTGTGTCTAAAAGTGCAACAAGATGCTCTGATGTGGACATCCTTTATGAATAGAATCATGATTTTAAAGATAATTGCAGTAACATAAATGACTTGAAAACCTCTCCACAAATTCGATCTGTGTCGTGCACCATGAGAAAAACCCATCCTGGGCCATCTGGAGCTGGGATTCCCAGCATCTGAAGATATTTACTCAGAATCTAGTTATTCTGTACCACCTCACATCATTGCTGGGGGCAGGGTGAGGGAGTCTCTTCTGAGGGGAAGGGGTCCCTTCCAGTAAAGGTGGCTGAGGGAGACATCCAGTGTTGTAAGGAGTTGTTTTTTGTATGAATCATAGCTTTTCTTGTACTCTCTGTCATTAGTATAGTTGCTGTCACTGTTCATTTTCTTATCTCATTGCTATTTCCAGTAAATTGTCTTTATCTCAATCTCTGATCTTTGCCTTTTGTGCCTCCAATTCCCCTCTCCAGTGTGCTGCAGGGGAGGTAGAAGGGAGAAGGGGCACATGGTTTTAGAGGGAGCACTGAACTGGAGAATACTATTCACAACACTATCTTATTCAACTGTCTGTTTTATTAAGCCAGATTTTGTTGGACCTTTCTTATTGAGACCCACAAAAAACCCCCCTTGTATTGTCCATCTCCTCCTCCCTGCCTGCTCCCACTGCCTGCAAATCTGCAGCTTGTTCACACCTTCTCACTTCAAGCCATGATTTCATCTTGAGTTACTGTGAAAATCCTTCTTTGGGGGCTAATTGGAAAGAGCATGTCTTTCTCAAAGACAAAAATAACTATCTAAGTAGGTGTGCTAGGACAATTGGACAATTTACTTAACTGCCATCCCTACTTCTCATGCAAGCAAGGTAGTATATTGGGAAGTGGGAGTAGGATGTAATTATTTAGCTTTGCCAATCTGAATGCAGTTAAAAAAGGGGCTATGACTTCTCTCAGCTGCTTTATGGTCTGTTGGAGATAAACTCAGATAAAATGAATGATGTGATCAGCATTTGTCATGGCATTCTTTGGAATACAGGGCTTTGAAATTCTTGGCTTTCATAGAGTTCTTATTAGCTCTTTCTCACTCTTCCCTGCTGACATGTTTCCATAGGGATTTGTCTCCCATACAGATTTAGCAATGTCATATACCTCTTCTGTAAAAGTAAGTAATGCCAGAGCCTAATTCCTTTTTATCTGCTGTGAGAAGCAGCCTAGTCTCACCTGTCTCCCACAACAAATCCATAGGTGAGCACCTCCTAGGAAAATATGACAGGGACCAGGTTTGGTCCTTTTAGATATGTTAAGGGGTTTTCATGTTTAACACCAAATTGACTTATTTGAAGATGTTTGATGTTACATGTGATTTTGGTTCAGCACACTGACACAGCAGTGTGATGGAGTCACAATGCAAACACAACAGAGTGATTGCAATATCGAGTGGGATCACAAATCACATGTGATTCCTGTCACCCAGCCTCACACTCTCACTATCACTGAGGGTCCCCCGGTGCTGGGAAGGAATGTCCTTCCCATGCTGATGAGAGAGTTGTCTTCCCACTCTGTAACAGCTGTGAGAGCCTGACACAAATGAGTTAAAAACCTGTCTGGGCAACCATCTCTTCACAAAAAGAGGCTTAAGCTGGAATTGGTGTATGAAAAAAGTGATCTAGAAACCACTGACTTAAGAAGTAGCAAAAATCAGCTTGTCTGTGAAGGGTAGTCAATACCAAACCTGTCAGTGAAGAAAGATACATGAAAAGCACTCTTCCAGTAGAAAAGTGTTTGATCTAAAGAATTGTTTAAAAATCACAAACCCTGTAAAACTGCCAAGAACATAACATGGTCACAGATCACTCTGGGTGAGAATTTGGTTTCTGAAGACTGTTTTGTAGTCTTTGGGCCACCAAGAAGGTCAGGGGGTTGGAGCACATGATGTGTAAGGAGAAGGTAAAAGAAATGTGTTTATTCAATCTGATGAAGAAGAGGCTAAAGGGAGATCTTACTATCTACAGCTATCTGATATGGTGAGAAAGAGTGGGCACAAGCTGGAATGTGGAAAATTCAGATTAGATATAAGGAAAATTGTTTTTACCGTGACAGTCAGGAACAGGTTGTCCAGAAATGTTCCATGCTTAGAGGTGTTCAGGATGTGGCTGGACAAATCCTGAGCAACCTGAAGTAATCTGGCTTGCTTTGAATACAGTGTTGGATTAGGTGACCTTTGAACAGCTTTCAAATCTCAGCTATTCTGAATGATTTCATGATCCCAGCTAGAGCGCAGGCTAAGCAGCATGGCAAGGCTCTTCCACTTAAGGAAGAAGCAGCACACATCCAGTTCAGGCATTGCTGCCTGCCTTTGCAGATTGTGGTACAGATGTGCAATAACAGCATGGCTCACTAAGTTGGCTTGTATCTCATCAGACAGCATTAAGGTTATGGGGCCAGGCACTGAAGAAGGCATATTGAGGTTATGGGGCCAGGCACTGAAGAAGAAGAAGGATCTTCTTCAGCAGCTTTGCTGAAAGCCCTGCTGGCGTGTCCCACTGCCCGTAGCAGCCCACAAGTGGAATTTGCTCAGCTGTGAGAAGGGCCAGCCGTGTTGCGGTCATACATTGGCAACTGAACCCAGGGTATCTGAGACTGTGGCTCAAGCCCCATGGGATGGATGCAAGGAGCTTTTCTCCTCCCAGATGCATCTTCTGCCCAGAGCCACAAGCTGTGGCTGTGTCTGGCACTGCCTGTGCAAACTGAGGGCAGTCCTGGCTGCAGAGCAGCAGCACCTGGGCTCCAGGCTCTCCATGACCTCTTGGCAATGGGGACATCCCTGCCCTTCTGCTGCCTGTTGACTTCTTGCGACAGATATGTAAGAACACAAAGGCCAGCCCAGAGCATTGTCCTAGCAGTGGCTTGATGGTGGCTGAGGCTGGACAGAATGGGAAGCGTGAAACTGGCAGATGTGCCAAGGCTTTCCCTAAACACTACCCCATTCTTCAAGTGCTCCTGGCTCAGGCACATGCCAGTATTGATGTCTTTGTTGTATGTGAGATCAGGAGTCTGCACCTGGCTCTGCTCCCTTGCATTTGCGTGGCAAATCTCTAAATTAATGAAAACCTTCAGTAGCTATTCCTTTGGCAGTGATGATCTCAGTAGGTAGCAGTGGCTACTTTGAAGTATCCTGTCCCTCCTGTGTTTGTCCACCAGCTGACTTCACCTGATGCCACTACTTGTGGCACAAGGAAGTTCAGCAATCCATCCATTTCCTTTCATTGTCCTATCTAGATTTTACAGAACTTTTCTTACATCTGCTGGCTGCCTCCTCTTCAGCTTGAAGGGCCCATGGCTGACAGGGCATTTTCAAGCGCTGACATTTCAGATGCCTGTGTCGGATGACACTGAATGCTGTTTTCAGTGGGAGGGGAGTTGCAGGGTGCTTGAAAATATTCCTCATTCTGATTCATATTAGTGCTGAAGAGTTGAAAAAGTTGTCTCTCTGCAGTGTACACAAAGCCTATGAAGTTCTCAAAATGAACTTGCCTATGCTGGGGAAACCACTGGAGCTTGATTTGGTATGAAAATCTCTTGGCTTAGCAATTCCAATACAAACACATCTCTGATGGCCCCAGCTGATGGGCCTATTTTTAAGACTATTGATATCAGTGCTCTCAGGGGTCAGGTTTCAGAAGAAAGAATCTAATTTTTCGCTGACATTGTAAAATTTGAGGGGGAGGTTAGAGGTCTCTGAAGCATTTGACTCCACCAGCTGCAAAGGGAATATGATCTGGACCAAATATAAGAACTTGGGGATTTATACATTTGTTTGAGACATTAGAATTTTATTTAAAGTGGTAGTTCTCCTCACAACCATACCCACATATGCCTGTACTACACCATTTATGGTATACTAAAGTTTCTGATCTGTATTTGCCTTGTTGTTGCTGCAGAGTCTGAGGCCCTCCAGGGAGTGAACCTCTGTGTAATTGTGTAGGTGGATTAGTTTTTCCTCAGAGAACTATGGACACTGTTGACTGTGGCCATATTCACTCACTTTTTTGGGTGTTTCATTGTCCAAATTCTCACCTAGGTATTTGAAACAGCATTCATAGCTCTCTCTGATAAGAAAAGAGGTTCCTGTGTGTCACAGAATAATATTTTTCCTCTTATTAGGTGATAATTTTTTTCCAGAGAGAGTGATTTCTCCACTTCTACTTTTGCATTGGGAGTTGAAATTATTTACTCCTTTGGCAGTTAGAAGTGTAGCTGTGGAACTGCAGAAAAAGGGTCCTTGTGTCCTGTTGGACTAATTCCTACCTAAGGTATCCTGTATGGCATTGGATTTCCAGAGGGAACCAGCATCATCGTGTGTTTGGCTCATGAGAAGCGTTTGCAGCATCATATCTGTTCTCTGAGTCTTCAATATCAGGAGTCTCCAGAGGCACTAACTCTGAAAAAAAATGGGGGGAAGTTGTAGACTACATATCTGAATGTCATGGAAGATTTCACTTAGCAACCTCTTTCATGTTCAAATGAGTTCTATCCTCCATTCTAGAGGAATGATACATTAGTGCCAGAGAAAACAGCATATGCTCCCTGGTCACAGAAGTATTGCAGAAAAGGGAGTCGTGTTATTAGGAGCTTGACAGTGTATCACAAAAACTGGACAATATTGGGCTGTTGTTGTCAGTAACTTGAATTTAGAGGGAAGGTGCTGGGCTTCATGCAGTTTGCTCTTGTCAAAACAGCAGTTCCCTCATGTCCTCACCTGAGATGTCCATGCAGTGGTCCTGCCAGCAGCAAAGGACAGTTAACACACTAGGAAACAATCTACTTATGCAATAGGTACTTAGGTTGTTTGGGAACAGGATGTGGCATGGCATCTATTAATCTGCATTACAAGGAAGGTTGGCTTCCACATTATGCAAAGCATTCAGGGTGCTTCCAGCACAGGCTGTGTGTTAGCAGGGAGGTATGCACAGAGCAAGGAGTTCAGAGCAAGGACTGGGTGCTGATACTAGCACAGCTTTGTCCTCTCAGAAAGAAAAAGGGAAATTAATGATTTGGCTATGAGACTCAGAGAAGAAAATGCTGGAAATGTGTTCCTTGAATTGCAGTGGTCAAATGGCAGATGATGAAGGGGCCATTTTTAGGCTATATAATTGTGCAGGAAAGTGTGTGTATGTGTGAGAGTTTGTGTTTCTGTGGAAATGAACAGGGGTTCTTACACACTTGCATTTCCTATTGTCTTGAATCAAATGCTCTGCCATCTCTTCTGCCAGGAAATGTCCCAAATAAACAAGCTTGGTTTGCCTGTGGCAAAAGGCTTTTACTGGTAGTTCCCTGATGGCATATTGGGCTGCACATTTTCACCACAACCCCATCATTCTGGTGTTTTCTCTCCCTTTTATTTTGATCTATTTGCTTCCCATCAAGTTTCCTCCCTGTCAGCACTGAGCAAGTAACACGTGTGGCTCATACAGAAAAGAAATAGGGAGGTTGGTGCCTTCCCATCCAGGTCAGCCAGAGGAACTTGCTAAATATGTTTGTCATTCCCTTGTTGTCTCAGACACTGCCAGGATATTTTGAGCAGCAAAGGCCACTGCAGCCCTGCTAGCTGAAGGGCACCAGCTGGCAGATTGGCTGGTAGGAAGAGCTCCTTTCCCTATCTCCCACTGCTCAGTGCCTGCCTGTTTTCCACTTTAACAGCAGTTTCCACACAAGATTTGTTCCCTAGGTTTTCTTGTCAGATAACAAGGCTGAATCTGGCACTGTGACAGAGACAAGAATGCCATAGGTTCAAGTCCAGGTCCAATCAAGCAGCGAGGCTGAGCAAGAATTCCCAGAAGGCACAGGTACATGGAGAACATGTATGCAACACCTATGTACATAAATACACAGCTGGCCACATGTCAGACCAGATAAACACACTGAGCACTCACTCAAATAATGAGGGCACAAGAGACCTCACCATGTTCCCCTCAAGCAGTTGAGGATGAGCTCTCAGTAGAGTCAGTGTAAATGCTCATAAGTACAAGGGAAACCTGCTGGTACTGGAGCATAGACACTCCATGTCCCCAACACCTGTCCCTGGATCCTAGTCTCCTCAAGCCACATGATGTGTTCCTCATGACTTGTACAAAGGCAGATCTGAGAGGTGTTAGATATCTCAAGGAATCAGAGGACCTTCCCTCTTCTTCAGGCAACCTGTGTTTGATTACTTACTGCTATTGTACAAAGCAATGTTTATGGTGGTGGTGTTTTTTTGGTTGGTTGGTTGGTTTGATTTTTTTGGGTGCAAAATACTGTCTTCCCAAGCTCTTGAGTTATGTCATGCTGAAACTTGCAGAAACCTGTAGCCATGTTTTTTTCCAGAAGTGTTTGCATATCTGGCTCCAGAAGCTCCAAGTCTCTGATGACAGTAATTCTTTTGCAGCTGTCACCAGATTTGCCATGGTTCTGCTCTTTTTTTCTAGAGTAGAAGTGTGGTGGGTTTTAAGATCTGGCTAAACTCACCATTGCACTTACCCATTTCTTGCTGTGAGATATGGATTAGGGGAAGGGTGAAACAGGCTCAGACTTAAAGGATATGAAGAAAACTTTATTAGCAGAACTAAAAGAATAGGAAAAAAAAAAGAATGAAACTTTCCGAACACTTTCCCTCTCCCTGTCCAACTTCTTTCCTTTCCCAACTGACAACATAGAGACAAATTTTAAATCAGTTATCACTTTTATTTCTTGTAGGGAGAGGAGTATTTTCTTGCCATCCCAAGGAGACTTCTCCACACAAAACCAGATCTCTCTGGCCTTTCATTTTCAGGAACTGAAAACTGAAAACTCATTCCCGGAGCTGCCTGGGAAAAGAATCTGCTACTGTGAAGCTCTTCCCATTTTCACAGCCTTCTCACAGCTGAATGAATGGGCCATGTTAACTTACGGGGTATTATTTTTAAGGATGAGCTGTTCAAAGGCAAAGGCTCTCTTCATTTATCTCTGTGATCATCTTTATCTCCAGGAGCAGAGGTCTCCCCCTGGGGGCAAAGGGTCTTCATCACTCTCATCTCTCTCTCTGTTCAAGCTTCTCATGGGATCACAGCTTCTTCAACATCTGCTTTGCTTAATTAGGATTGCCTCTGCTCAGGTCTACAGTTTGAACACTCCATCGTCCCATACTTTCTCATGAATTAAAGGGGATCTTCTAATATATCATAGTCCATCTCCATGACTTTACCAAAAAGAACTTTCAGCCTCAATACTAAGGCATCTCCTCATTCTCCATCCATCTGAAACTTCTTTACTACATCTGTCTCCTTTACTAACCCTAGTGTCTTCATGCAGTCTTTCTATTTGCCATCATTGTCCATTTCTCTCACCTGAGGGGAGAAATTGTGGTCTGCAGGTCTCATCTGCACACTGAAAGGGTTAACATTTCACCCGGGCCTGCAGGTGGTTGTGATATCTCTGCTGGGCAGTGGCCGATGCACTGCAGGCCGCACTGGGCCCCTCCCTCTGCCCGGCAGCCACTATGGGGCCTGGCCCTGCCCGGGGCCAGCGGGACCCCGGCTCGGTGCGGGCTGGAGGGGCGAGGCAGGGCTTGGTGTTAACGAGAGCTCAGCAGCTGTGAACTGGCCCAGCCTCGGCCGGGGCCCGCGGCCTCCCAGGCCCTGTCCGGGAACCACAGGGGCCAGCCCGGCCTGGCCCGGCCGCGCGGGCCGCGGCAGAGAGAGGCTGGCCCCACCAGAGCTCAGTCACCTTTGAAGGCTGGAAGCAAAAAAGCTCCCTGCATGGGCTTGCCTGTTTTTAAAAGGTGGAATTCACAGAGGCGAGTCCAGCTTCCAAATGGCCTTAAAACTGTCAATTCTCAGAGCTAGCCAGCTATTGGCCCTTTTCCAGACACAGAGGAAGCTCCCAGAAGCTTCTCCTAGAACAGTCATTTCTGTGGGTGGTTTTCTTCTTTCTTCCTAAATATCAACCAATGCAAAACCAGCACAAGTGTTCTGCTGCTTAACTCTACTGTATGATGGATCCACTCATAGAATAAAACTATTCCATATTGTTTAGCAAAGGCTAAATAGCTGGATGATGAAAAGGAGAAAATGATCTGGGGTTTCATATTCCTTCCCTTGTGCTGGACTTGACTTCAAGTATCGATTCCTGATGGTGGACCCCTTCCTGCCATTTGGAGACAGGGTTTGTTCTTGATGTGTATTGACATCTGACTTCTGCCTGATCCCAAAAATACTGTGGCATTTTACATTACAACTAATGGGCATGGGATGAAAGTAGCAGTCTTGTGGACAAATCTCTGTCATCTAAATAGAGAAATGAGCTACCATCAATGTAAAACTTCATTTTCCTTGGTAACATTTCAGATATCTTTTTAGATATAACTGAGGACGGCTCTGCACTGGAGTGGTTCTGGCCTCAACCAGCGAGCTGGCAGGAAGCTTCTGTTGCTGCCACTGAATTTCTCTGCTCCAGCCTGAGCACTGGAGTACCCAGCACTGATGATAACACTTTTTTGCACACACTTTGGTTTTACTTTACAAAACCTGTGTTGGTACTTGCAGCATGTTTTCTTCCTTATTTGGCAATGTTTATTGACGCATAAATTACAAGCACTGGGATATATTCTCAGATTCATTCCTGAGTCCCTCTTAAAGCTTGGTATTTTTTTTGCAATTTCCATTTCCCTGGCATTGGTTTGAGCACTGTTTATAGGCACCGGAAAGTAATTAATTATCACAAGATTTTAATTCATTTAGCAATATTGGATGAGTACCCTCTATTCTTGGTGCATTGCTACTCTTCTATTTATTACAAAACCTCTTGTATAAAAAAAAGCTGGGACATTCTTAATTGCTCTCTAGTGAAAAATAATCTTTTCTGCACAGGTCTGTGCTCTTTTTATAGCCTTATCATCTGTTGGCTTTTTAGATGCTCTTGAAATATTCGTTGCAACCAAAAACTCACAAGTAACTCCCATGGGATTTTTGGTAATCCAGAGCTAGCTCCACAAACAGCTTTCTTTTAAAAATAATTTTTCACTTAATCACATTGATAAAAATTATTCTTGTTGCAGCACTGTTGCTATTACATGTTTCTGAATGGTCAACAATAGAGCAATTATGCCTTCAGACTGCTGTTGCTAATCTTATCACGGAAGCAATTTTATTCCCCTGCTATGACCAGTACTTTTTCTTCTTTACACTCAGCCATGCCAGATGTGAATCTTGTCAGACAAAAGACTAAATTGTGATTCACAAGTAGTTTAGTTAGTTCCTTCCTAAACTGTCAAGATCTCCAGAAAAAGAAAAATAAAGAAAAGAAAGGGTAAAAGATGGTCAGATCTTATAAATCTGTGGGTTATTCAGTGCAACACTATTTGAAAAACATTCCCCATAGGATTTTCAGCCTGCCTGTGCTGTTGTCAGCCATGCTCTCTGTATGACAGGTCATGCTGGAGGCCTCTGTGTGCTCTGTGGACCCCTGATGAGCCCTCTGACAGGGAATGCTCAGCTCCTGCTGCAGCAGCATTTCTGCTGCCCTCTGTGTAAAATGAGAGCTGCCAGGAATGTTAGCACCAAAGAAATAGAATTGCTGAAACACTAATCATTCAGAGCAAGGCTTCTCATCCCATCACTTACCCAATATTAAGATGCAGCTGGACACTGGACTCTGGAGATGGTAGGACACACTTTCCTCAACCTAACATCCCTTTCTCCTGTTGACTAATGAAGTGCATGGATTTGGTGAAATGCATGCTTCCCTGCAGGAAGTCAAGTCCAAAGTGGTGTCGCAGTGTTATGTAGCTCAATAATTACATATGAAGTATGACTGGAAGGGTTAATTGATTTTTGAGTTAAACAGGTTGATTAATAGAACCTCCAAAATCTTAAAAATATTCAGGGGTAGAGACGCAGAATAGGTACAGGGAAAATTTGGCCATGGCAAAGGTAACCTAGTATTTCTGGGGCTACAACTTACTTGTGAAGACTGCCCTGTCCCATGCACCAAAGCATGGAGGGACTGCAGATCCTTCTGTCTCCTAATTGTACTCTCTTGAGATTGCTTCAAGGTTAATTTTTTCAATGCATTTATGGTATAGTTTAATGGTATAGCATAATATGCCACATAAGCATGTAAAATATTTTACATTTCTGTATTTCAGAAGAGAGAGAAACTGCAACTCCAAGGATATCTCAGGATCACTTAACTGTGAAGTAGAGCAGAAGGTAAAAATATAACATCTGGGCAGGTGCTCAGTGAGTATCAAAGTTGCACAGTTACTTGGACTCCTCCTGTCTTTGCAGGAAGCATCCATGGAACAGATCTGGAGAGTGGGCCCTGGATGAAGACACGACCTTCAGGATGCCCTTTCCATCACTCACTGAAACAGCTGAGGAGCTCCTGTTACAGAACAGGTGTGTGGGGTGAGCAGCCTAGGTGCTGTCTGGGTGGAACAGTCAAGAAGGCAACAGGTGATAGAAGGAGTTGAAGGTGGAGAAGGATCAAAAGGAAATTAGGGTTACTAAAATAGTAAAATTTTTACAAAGTGACTGCTCCTCCCAGGAAACATTGGAGAACATGTTGAGTGGTTGAAATCACTGACAGATAACTGGTGTCATAAAGGCATCTTGTTTTGATAACCTTGCTTTTGAATGTCATGATTTGAAGAAACATACATATTATTCTTGTCTGAGATGTGGCTGTACTCTTCTTAAGAATTGTAACATGTTACTTATGACCTAAAAAACCAGTTTTAGCTGAAAGAGAGTAAGCTTCAGGCAGTTACACACAGAATTATTGTGGATTTTGATGTATTACATTTTTCATGCCTGTTTCCCCCTCACTTCAACAAGGGCTTGTTCACAATCTCAGATCACTCATAGGAAAAACAGATTTTTCTCTATGGTAATTCTAAGTATCTCCTTGTTTGATTTCAGTAGTTCTGTATTGCAATGTGGAGGCATGGACATAGTCCAGTCTTCATTAAGGCCAGATTTTTGCTAACTCAGGAAGGTATCTTCCAGAATGGGACAAACATTAAAAATGTTTTGGAATACCAAAAGGGGAGGAAATTATGAACATTTCCAAGAGCATTTAAGGATAGGAAAACTTCCTGTCTAGCTTAAATTCCAATACTTTCTGCACTCACTTGTGTGTCTGCCATGAACACCATCACTTTTATACTCTGTATCTAGAAATATTACCAGCTTGCAAACTAGTCAGATGTCATGCAAAGCCCACAGTGTGAACCCATTCTCTCCTCTCTCCAATGAGTGTCTCATATTTTCCTCATCCTTCCCAGTCCCCATGAGCACTTTGGCTTTCTCAAGCTGTTGCACTTCAGTGTCTTCAGCCTTTTCTTTTACTGTCACTGCTCACAAGGCCTTGGGATGTCAGAAGGCTGCAGAAACAACCTGCTTGCCCCTCCTGCCCTGCCAGGACAGAGCAGACATTCAGAGAACAGATTTGTTTCCAAGACACTCTCTTACTTTTCTTAGCAAGGGTAGCAATGCTTATCGAGCATTGTAGAGTACTGGGTGTGATATGGTTGGTGGACAGGGGGGTTCACAAGAGCAGTGATCAAAAGCAGCAGAGTTCAGTCCAGTGTCAGGTACCAATACCCAAATGATTAATTTGGGTAAATTAATTCCTTCCTTCCTTCCTTCCTTCCTTCCTTCCTTCCGCACTTCCGCACTTCCACACTTCCGCACTTCCACACTTCCGCACTTCCACACTTCCTTCCTTCTCTACTTTTTCTCCTTTCTCCCCTCCTCTTCATGAATTTTCTTGTTCCCATCTCAATATTTTTTTCTCAATCTTACCTTCTTTCTCATCTTTCTCAGTATCTTCCTCCCTCCCTCTATTTTTTTGTCATTTTCTGTGTCTCACTCTTTCTCTATTTCTTTCTCACAGTATTTACCCAAACCACTTGTCCTCTGCTCTCCCTCTCCTGTCTCTCTCCTGCTCTTTCTGCCTCTCCCTCCTTTGCTTCTCTCTTCCTTTCTGTCCTTCACTCTCTGGCCCCCTTATTTTCTGCTGTTGGGGAAGAAAGCCCTTTCTGGTCAAGGCAATGTTGCTCTGAGGACACAGACAATGAGTACTTGGAGAACCGGAAAGCTGAATTGTTGGTAAGAAGCCACTGTGAGGAACCTGTGTCCTCAGGTCAGAAATACTTTCTCCATGTCTTAGTGCACTTAAACTGCTGATGCTTTTGTGCCCAGGACACACATTTGTTCATGCCCAAGCTGTTGAGGGTCAGAGAACTCCATAGTCCACATAGGGCAGCAGCTCTAGTGGAGCTCATCAGCTGCATCTATTTTAAACTCTCTCTGAGAGCTGTTTTGTAGGCCAGTTATGGACCCATGTTTTTTCCAAGATCAGTTACCTGTACATCAGCACATTTCAGATCACAAGCAGCCTGACTCCAGAAATAGTGTGTTGATGCAAAATTACTCCTGTCCTCCAGCCAAGGCAGCAAATCAAAAGGGAGGAGAAATTGGTTTTCCTTACTCATCCCTTTAATATACTAATAACTAATCCCTCTGATTCCAAAAAGTCTCCAGCCATGCTTTCCAGGATGGCTGGTGACAAGGCCAGGTCAGCACAGTGACAGCTGTGTAAGGAACCTGCAATGCTACCTTTCATCAGCTGAGCATTTAGGAACAAATCCTCAGGCCATAATTTCTTACAGGTGAGAGAGGAACCCCAAGAGTTTCAGGTGCTTCAAGTGCATCCTGATTCTTCCACAGTCAGAGCAGCTTGTTAATTTTGGACAGTGGCTATAATATTGTCCAAAGGGAATGGGGTTTTTGGCATTGAAATATGGTCCTGAGAGTTGTGATATTTACTAGTCTGTCAGCAGGTTTAAAAAGGTACCAAGGTGTTTTTTTCCTTGTTGCCCATATATCACTGGCACTGATGAAGTTTTTACAGCTTCACACATAGAGATGATGTCTCTGAAGAGCATCACTTACAGTGACACAAGAGTCAACACAGGGTGTCATCTTGTCCTTAAATATATTTAGCTGCAGCCTAGCAAACTACTTCCATATTTAGTTATAACATGGGAGGATTCTGTGGGTGTAAACCTCAGTGTTTTTGGGAGGATGAGGACCTCCCAATCCTGAATGCTGTTGCTGCAAACACACTGACTGCTGTGTGGTCAGTGCAAAAGGCTGTGCAGTATCTCCAGCTCCCTTTCCCAGCCATTTCACAGCTCTTTGAAGGACTCTGTGTTAATGTAGAGGTATAGAGATAGCCAGGAACCTCGAGGGACCTGTAAGTGTCCCTGTAGTCAAAGCCAAGTCTCATTTACCATTCCCCTCATCTGCTTGTAGAATCTTCTCTCAGCAGCTACCTGACATGCCAGGGTCTAGTGATTGGTATGCTAAGCTGCACTGCTGCTTGCTATGCAGGTGCCTCTAAATACCCATTCCAGACAAAGGAAACTCCAATGTGAGTGTCATTGTGATGTCCCTGTGGGCATGATCTCTTTACATCAGGGTGGAGGTACTTGTGTTCTGAGTCACCACCTCCTCAGGCTGCACAGCCCTCCTGGGGCAATGAGGAGAGTGGCTGGGGGTGGGAAACATCTTTGCAGCCTTCCTCTTCCTCATGGTCAGCTTTTCCTCATTTTTTTCCTGCTCATGCATTATATTCTGCAGTGTTACCCCATGTGGCATGAAAAAGCTAGGTTCTATCAGCTACTTTTTTCCATGAAGTTTTCAGTTCCTTTATACAACAAACCTCATGCATTGCTGTGAAAAGAGGATGGGAAGCACTGTTTGGCAGTGTGGAAACACCATGTTTAGTGCTTCTCTATATCCTCAGTGTGTCAGATTTGGAGGTTTCTTTATGGTGTCATGCTAACATAGTTCCTCTCAATTCCAGTGAAAGAAAATAAAAGTCAAAAGTTCTTTTAGACACGTATGCTTGTAAGCTTGTAAAATATAGTTTTACAATTTCTCTTCCTAAAGAATATTATTGATTTAATATTTATTTATTCTAACTTTAAATCACAATTCATTTGCTGAAAAACGCTGTAGAACAGTGTAAAAAATTGTTTGCTCTCATGCCTATTGCTCTTACTGTAGTTGGAGTACTGGAGTTTCTGAATCTTACTCCAGAAAATTCAGAAGTTTACCCCTGAATATTAATTGCTTGAAAAAAATCAACACTTAAATAACTAAAGTACTAAATGCAGAACTAAAATGTAACTACTGCTTTTTGTGCAAAGAAATCTACAGTTTTAAGTCTTTAGACACTGACAAATTTATAAGGCCTCATTGCAGAAGGGAGTGACAGAGGGTTCACATTTTGTGCAGCCCTCAGGTCACTTTTGCCGTCTCATGATATTCTCATTCTTCCTCTCCTATTTTCTTGCTGTGAAACTCCCGGCTCTTCACTCGGAGCTTGTTGACCTGTGACTCTGCAATGTCAGCCCGCTCCTCGGCTTCCTCCAGCTCGTGCTGGATCTTGCGGAACTTGGAGAGGTTGACGTTGGACAGCTCCTCCTGTGAGAAGACAAGGAATAAGGAGTCAGGAGCACAGGGCAGGGGTTGCACTCCTGCTACAAGTCAGCCTTATGGGGCTGCAAATCTCCATGCCCTTCCCACCACTGCTCACACATCAGCCTCACACAGAGCTCCTCATCCTCCCCTTTTCAGAGCCCTACTGGGACAAGCTTCACAAGGACTGTGCCACACGTGAGGAGCAATTTAATCCCTTCAGTTTGTCATTTCTGTACTTATTCTCCCAGTTTTTTGGTGCACATGTGCCAGAGGTATATCTGGATGACAAAGTCTCCCTCCTCAACTGAAGATTTTCGACATTTTCAGAATTTGGACACCTGTGTGACATCCACAGGAAGCGATACTTTTTATTTCCCCAAGCAATACTCACAGCTTCCTCAGCTTGTCTCTTGTAGGACTTCACTTTCATTTGCAGCTTGTCCACCAGATCCTGCAGCCTGAGAATATTCTTCCTGTCTTCCTCAGACTAAAGCAGTTGGTAAACAGGAAAGAGAGTCAATTTTTGGTTCTGCATGCCATGAGGTTAACANTCCTGCCTTACCTGGTAGGTCAGTTCCTTCACCCTCCGCTCGTACTTGCGCACACCCTTCACGGCTTCAGCGCTGCGCTTCTGCTCAGCATCAACCTCCCCTTCCAGCTCCCGCACCTGCAAGGACAAGCCCATCTCTGCAGCTTCCCTGGCAATGGCTCTCCAAGGACACACTCACTCAGGCACAGCTCCAGCCCTACATACCCTGGCCTCCAGTTTCTGGATCTGCTTCTTCCCTCCCTTCAGTGCCAGCTGCTCAGCCTCTTCCAGACGGTGCTGCAGGTCCTTGACTGTCTGGTCCAGGTTCTTCTTCATCCTCTCCAGGTGGGCACTGGTGTCCTGCTCCTTCTTCAGCTCTTCTGCCATCATGGCTGCCTGATCAGAGCAAAGAGTCAAAGCCATTTTGGGGCTGGAGATATTTTGGGGAGAGTACATTCATCATCAGCCAAGAGTGTCCAACTCACATCTGTGATGGCCTTCTTGGCCTTCTCCTCAGCATTGCGGGCTTCCTGGATGGTATCCTCCATTTCACCCTGGATCTGGGCAATGTCTGTTTCCAGCTTCTTCTTGGTGTTGATCAAGCTGGTATTCTGTTGAATGAATAAAGTGAGTTTTTTTTCTCTAGCTGCTTCACATCATCTTTAGAAAAATTAAATTACCACATTTTATTTATGTTTCTTTTTTTACAGTTTTATATGAAGAATATAAGTAACTGATAAATGGCAATAGTAGACTGCTGAAGACTAATTGTTATATTACAATTAAAAAAGGAAAAGAGAACTATTGGTAATTCCACTTTTCTAAATATTGTCCCTGTTAGATATCTTCAGTTCTAGAACTGACCTGGGTGTGAAGGAGCTGAACTCTCTCACTTGCATCCAGAAGCTCCTGCTCAGCCATTTTCCTCGACCGCTCCGTCTGCTCCAGGGCTGCCCGGAGCTCCTCAACTTCAGCCTGCAGCAGGTTTGCTCTGCGCTCCACCATGGCCACCTGCTCCTTCAGGTCATCCTGTATCCTGAGAGCATCGTCCAGATGGATCTGGGTGTCCTGGAGAGATACAACAAATTGGGAGGCACATTCTTCCTATTTACTTATTCTCCATATTTATATAAATATAGAAAAGACAGAACTGTAGAAGATAAATATTTGTATCCGTGTATGAAACCACTGAGAGCTATGTAATTCCATACCTTGAGCACTGCCTGGGTGTTTCTCAGGTTCTTCTGTGCCTCTGCAGCCATGCGATTGGCGTGGCTCAGCTGGATCTCCATTTCATTCAGGTCTCCCTCCATCTTCTTCTTCAGCCTCAGGGCCTCATTTCTGCTCCTGATCTCAGCATCCAGAGTGCTCTGCATGGAGTCCACAATTCTGAGGTGGTTTCTCTTCATCTGGTCAATCTCCTCATCTTTCTCTGCTATTTTCCTGTCAATCTCAGACTTCACTTGGTTGAGCTCAAGCTGCAGGCGCAGAATCTTCCCCTCCTCATGTTCCAGGGAGGCCTGGAAAAAGTATAAAACCCATTTAATTGTAACAAATAACAATGTCAACAACTATACATCAATTGTTAACTTAAAGAATAGTGTATAACCAGAGGTTATACATTGAGATAGCAATAAAAGAAAAAAAAGCATACCTGTGGATTCAAAGATTTTAGTGGTGTGAAGAAATCCCTGCTTCCTATGCCTCCAGTCAGTTCTCAATGTATAGGATTACATAAATATTATCTGAAATAGCTGAACTGTGTTGTAACTAATCAATTAAAACCAGAAGGCTTTACCTCAGCTTCTTCCAGGGAGGCTTGCAGTTCAGATTTCTCCTG